>JANTOP010019682.1:0-13426 GCA_027564815.1 Symmerus nobilis | reverse complement strand
TGGTGCTCGGAAAATCCCTCCTATCTTGTAAATGGTATGCCGCACATTGCAAGTATCTTTGATCGAAAATTGCGTAAGGAAATTAGCTTTGATTTGAATGTCAATACGATGCGATATATGGTCGGAGCCATGAAATATTACCAAAAGAAAAAAAGTCCGTCGAATTACCCCGTCTTCCCCTATTGTAAATAAATATTTGAATTATTTTGAAGAGATGACCTGAATCTACAAGAAAAAATTACATATTTTTAAATTGAATCTCTGCGTTATATATGTTAATTCAGGGGTTTCCAAACTTTTCCGGCCTGCGCCCCCATTTTAGTTGAAAAAATATCCGACCGCAAATTTTAAAATATGCTTATTGTTAGTGATATTCCGATAACATTATACGCCAAAATAAAAAAGAAATCTCTGTAAGTAGATGCCATTATACTTTTCGTATGTACTCTGACGCACTGAGCATGAAAATGGTAATAAAAATTTTTTTCTTTTAATAAAATTTCGAGATATGAATTTTTGAACATTTTTGAACATATCTCGAGTTAGAATTGATCGATCTGGTTAAGTAAGATATCAAATTAAAGGTAATTAAAATACCTCACCTTTATTAGGTGGAAAGGAAAATACCTTATCATTAAAGGTATTAAATCTTCTCACCAACTTTGTCAGTCAGCTCTACAATTAAAAAAAAATGGCGAAATGTAATTTTTTGCTCTTACAATTGAAATCGGAATTTCACTAAATCGATGAGAAAAAGTATCAAGAAAGTCAGAAAATACTCCGTTTATAATATTTTTACGTGGAGATGGTACAAAAATGTATAAATAATGGAAAAATTTACAATTGCTTTCTAAATGAAAATGGGAAATAACTGTCAACTTTGAAGTAAGATTTCAATAAGCTTTCGAGACTTTTGAAATTTATTTGAGAAAATGTGAAATTTTATTAAGGAATCGTTATAAGGATAGAAAAGAGATTTTAGGACATTCAAAATTAGTAGTGAATTTAAACGGCAGTTTATTGTGTTTTAATGTTAGATAAAAAATAAAATAGAAAACGAACTATCTGTTATCTCATAACTAAGCAGAACGTCTCCATTTTACCAACAGGTACGGCTGCCAATGAATAGATTGCTACGTCTATTCTGAGGTGTATATAATGTAATTCTCTGAACATCGTTTGATCTAAACATGACTAAATATATTAGTCATTCGTAATCATCAAAACAAAACGAGACGCCAAATGCGTCTCGTGCATATCATAATGATTATAGGAGCAGGCCTTATATAAGGCAATCTCTTTAGCATGATAACAATCAGCTATTAGTGAGATCAAGGATGCCCTAACCGATGCCGATATCGTCCAATTAGCTTGTTGAGTTCTCTAGGTAAAATTTTTGAAAAATTGTACTCAATCGGCTTAATGACCATACATATTTCGAAAAACAATGTCATAATTAATGAACAGTTTGGTTTTTGTAAGAGCCATTCAACTTCACACCAACTCCTCCGTGTAACAAATCATATCAAGTCTAATCTTGCTTTAAAAAGGTCTACTGGGTTACTTACATTTCAAATAGAAAAGGCCTTCGACAGTGTAGGGAACAACGGCTTCATTCACAAAATGTTTACCCTCAAGTTTCCCATTTATCTGGTAAAGATAACTAAATCCTTCCTATGCAACCGAAGCTATTATGTTTCAATCAGCAACACCTCATCCAAATCATATAATATTTCCGCTGGTGTACCAAAAGGAAGTGTTCTAAGTCTCACGCTTTTTAATATACATATTTACATCTGACCTAAATATTCCTGAACAACTAATCGCATAAACATAATTAACATAATATTTTATCTGAATACTGTGTAGAATATGGAATACTGAATACGGAAAATTAAATTGAACATTGATAAGCAATCTTTGTTGTTTGATGAATGGAACGGCCGTCGGTTGTATTTGAATTTTAGTTGTAACGGGGTTAGCGTTCCAGAATATTTTGGCAGAATCAAAAAACAGTCCAGCAAATAAAAACAATATATTTGTTTGAGACTGTTCTTTAATTGAAATTTCCCCGACGTTTCGGCTCAATATGAGGCCTTTTTCAAAGGGATCACAATGCTCTTGTAGTAGTTCATAGAATTAAGATATTGATGCCCATATCAGTGTGATTTGTTGTTTAATGAATGGAACGACCATTGGTTGTATTTGAATATTAGTTGTTAGTTGTTGCCTTATCTGCACAGTATATCCAAAGTAGGTATGGTCAATGATCAAATTTCGATAATCACGGAACGTTTTCATCGGAAATGTACTGATTCTTCTAATTTGCTAATCCAGCAGCTCGCCTAAATTGCGACATAGCTAAATGTTGATTATGATCCTGGTGCGCCATTAACTTATCCTAAATAATAGGACTAAGTTTACATAATAGTATTAAGATTATGATACATAGGTTAAGTTATAGATTAAGTTTTAAAAAATCTATGAAGTTTTTTCTTTACACGTAAAGTTTTTCTTCTAACTGCAATTTTATTATCATAGCACCATTTAACGCTAACTGTGAATAATATATTCCAACCTAATGTAGAACAGTAGTTTGTAAAGTTATGCAAATTTAACTGGACACTTAATGTTGTTTGTATAAAGCAAAACTCCAAATTTGTAAATTTACTGTTTTAATATAGACAATATATATATATATATACATATAAAAACACCCGCGTCAACCAAGCGACAAATTTGGCCAGTCTCAAGCGGCAAATTTTGCCCCACAGTTTAGAAAACTCTGGGTTAATTCATTTTAATATTTTAAATTCAGTAAATTTCGAGATCATATACTCAATGGAGACGGCCATAATATATATGGAGACGGCCTAACAAATCAATAATGTATCATTCCGTGCTTACTGTGACGTATGTGCCTACTTAAGGCAGTATAATTTTGCATTAACAGTTACATGAAAAACTTATTCATGTTAAACATTTATAACTTCACTACTGAACAATTCTGAACCGGTTTTTAATTGTTATTTTGAGTAAAAGGAGGGTGCGAGGTAAAGGCAGGTATATGATACACAAAATGTGTATGCAATTGATATGAAAAGGCTGGGGCCTTATATACTCATACAATATAATCTTCGTCCATTATCTTCTTACAATTTTCTAACTGAACTATCACAGTGAATATTGAAATTGGAAAATTTCTTGGGAACTCAAACATTGTCTTATATTTCTTCTTACTCTCAGCTTCAATTTTCATTGAATATTATTATCCTTTTTAATAATCCATATGAATATATAAAAATATGAGAGTTACTTTTTGACTTTCTTCCCATCTCTTTTCGTTCTACTACGTTCTACAAGTATATTTACAATTAATATTTAATGACTCCTATTCGAAAATCAATGAAAAATTCTGATTCATAGTAATTTCTTACGGGAGTAAAGATTGTGATCCTATCAACCCATCCACCGATTCTCATAATAAAAGGTCCTTCATTTACCTTCCATTACACATTGTCGATTTTATTAAATTATTAACATATTTATGTCGAAATGGTGTTATTATATGGTATTGTTAGCTTTAACATTCTAATGATGATATATTGCACACAGAATATTTGGAAGTTAAATTATAAAATGGCAGATAATTTTAATGCTGAGATATATGTACCTAAATAGGTTAGGTTGTATATTATTGACTGATCTATAGATCATCATTTTCGGCTTATGATTTGGAAAAAGTAAATCCTCGTACTTAGCTGAAGCTTAGTAAACTTGTATATATGTACAAAAATTGTTTACTGGTATAAAATCGACTTACATAATATTAAGTACCACTAATTCTAATACCACAATTAGATGCTTACTTATGGGGAAGTTTATTTGGGAAGCATATTATGTAAAGTTAAATCCCCGCATTACTGAGAGAATAATGACAGTACATTCTGAAATATCAAAAGCAGTAAACGCTAGTACAAAACTACTGAATATTTTATAGGAATTTAATGTGTCTCCTTTAAAGCCCTTATATTTTTCTCTTACATATTTGGAGAGTGATTCGTTAATCTGTAACCATTTTGGAAATATGTATATTGTTATGAATGAAGAATAGCAAGCCAATAATCAAGTGGAAAGTAATTTAAATTTGGAACTGATATATGTAAGCATAAGATTTTTACAAAATAGTATAATGTCATCCCGTTGTGGTGAACCGCCTTGCTTTTTCTATTACTATTTCTATTAATTTTTACTTATTTTATTTTCATTTTAACATTTTAATTCAAATCTTTCATTATATATTATATATATCAATATTCAATTATATTAAGGGACAGCTCCAGGGGTTACATTGCATTACAGTATTATGTAGAGTAGAATGGGACGACAGAGCCATCTCGACTTTTCTCGCTTGCGTTGTGTTGCGTGAAGTTGCCGTTTTACGTGAATAATGCTTATGTCAGTCCGTAAGATTGTCATAAATATGAAGCCGATTGACAAAATACCTGCCGTAATAAATTTCCTTTTCTTAAATAAGCCATTTTCTTAAATATTTTTAATTATTTTCATGCGTTTTACGTGTGAAACAAAATCAACAAGTAAGTGTTCTAATAAAGAGATGTCTTGTGCATGTAATGGAAAATTTGGTTTGGGGGTGGTGTTCGCGGTTTAGGAATTATCGTAATTTTTTCCATAAATGTGGCTGTGGGTCCAAAAGAGCCAAAAGGCAAAAACAAGCAAAAAAACGAAAAGAGGAAAAAAAGCAGAAGAGCCACAGCCCGGATCGAGTGGCATTAGATCAGCATGCATGCTGTCCAGACGCGCGACTTAGAAATACGATTCCAGTGAATCATCAGATTAATAAAATACAGGAAAAAACCAAAAACTACCAATTTTGATCGTTCAAAATAATAAATTCTTGTTGTTTTCTTCCTAAAAAATATTTATTTGCCTTTTACTATTTACTATTTTTTATGATTGCCCCGCAAAAGAAAAGACTCTTGGAAGACTCGAAAGTGACTCGAAAGAGTTACTTGGAAGGGTCTTAGATCTAAGACTGACTGTAGCTCAGAATCTAGAAGAGGTAGGAAATTGCCTATTTCAAAAAATAGTGACCAAAAGATTAGTTATATTTTCCTCGAAGAACGGAACTTCCTATCTCTTCTTGATTCTGAGCTAGAGTCCAAAATGTGCAAAAGTGGCTCTTTCGCCCTATTTTACCATATAGTGTATATAATTAATAATAATAATTAATTTAATATATTAAATTAACCCCCTAATTTTATGGGGGATACCAAAAAATCGGTAAATATCATCATAATCAAGAAAATCATTACAGTTTCCAAACCTCATAATATACTGAAATAGTTTTTTTATCCCTGCAAAACTTTGAAATTAGTTTCTAGCTTAGGTCATTAAGTTTGGAAGAAAAAGTTAAATTGAATCTTCTATTAAAATTATTTGATATAACAGTCATAATTTTGCCTCCTACAGATTCCATAGAATGGATAACCTCCAAATTTTGAACACCTTCTTGCAAAGAGCCGTATAAAATTAGGGGGTTAATATTTTGGAAAGTTTGTATAACGGGGTTTTTTAATTCCTTGAAAAATTTAGAATAATTTTGAGATTATCGGATTACATGTGGAAAAACTTTTTGGTTTTGATTGATTCTTATGTATTTTTAACCCTCCTTTCAGTGTTTAACACTGTCATATTGTTCATAATTGTCTTCCATTTATACCATTAAATTGTCTAAATGGAATATTCGACAATGTTCCACTGAAAAAAAAAACATTTATGTATTTCAGGATGTATACATAAATTGTTTCTTGGAAATAAACCAGAATAGTTTACACAATACCATTTCCGTGTATGATGAACCGTGTATGGTTTCTCTAATGCAAATATTATTTTATTTCAAGTATTTTATATGTTTTATTTTACATCTTTAAACTACTTTAACTATAATTAGATAAAGTAATGTAATTAGTAATTTATGTAACAATAGTAGTCACTTCTTCACTTCATTTTTCTCTTTTTGTATTTTGAGCTAAAAATTCTTGAATTCATATTCATATCGACCCATATATTCATGGAGAGTTAATGGACGGGTTTTCATTTTGATCCCTAATATTTCGTTGGAGAGGAATTTTGTGACACATGATACTTTGTTGGAAAGCTATAGACTAGTGCTAACTTTAACCTGAGGCTGTTCATTAAATTCTGATTTCTTGTCGAAAAAAATTTTGTCTTATGTTAATGGACACCCTGATAATCCAACAAAAAAGTCCAAAAATGAAATAAATGAAAATGTATAGAATATGAAAGTGAAATATATATTGGTCTTTTATACCATGGACATGAAAAGGGTTTCATTATTATCATCTGCTTCATCAAATCCTTCATCTTAATTCGAATTGCAGTGTTTAGAGGTGAAGAAACTGGTTTTCATGTTCATATTCGCACATTTCACATGGACGTGTCTTTTGCATGTACACCTAATTCTCTTTTTGCACGAACTTTTTTTACACGAATTTGATATAACACGAATTCAAAAAAAATGTTTGTTCTGTTTTTACACGAATTATTTTGATTTAACACGAATTGCCAATCCAATTTTTAAAAATTTTTTCCTAAATTCTATGAAAAAAAATTTATTTGTCGCGAAGTAAATCATTTCTATTTTCCATGTATTACAATCATTTCTATTATTCTATGTATCAGATTTATCATATTGTGGGTTTGATAAATCTTCTTCATTGGTTTAGTAATTATGTGTGAAATCATCAAGTGTATTATTGAACACACACTTTCACACTCCAGAGGAGACTCGTCCTCATTCTGCTCAAGAGTTTACGGAAAAAATGTCATTAATACAGGAAGAAGACGATGTTCAGAACATTTGTAGTGATAGCAGTAATATTCCAGTCGTTCGCAAACGCGCCATTTATTGTCTAGATATGAAAATTATTAAAAAAAAAAATGTATCTGCAAACAGATTCTTTTGGTCATAAAGTATTTTTTTCATTTTTATTACACATTATTTATGTGTATTTTGTTTAAATAAAATAATAAGCTTATATAAATAGAATATTTTCATATTGTTTCTTAAAATAATTTATACTGGTTTTTTAGATCCGGAACCAACCTTCTTTTTTCCATATCCATTTCAATGTCTTTTTTTACACGATTTTTTTTTACACGCAATCTTCAGGAACCAATCTATCGTGCAAAAACAGAATTAGGTGTATTGTATTGTAAGGAATTGGTTCTCGTCAATCGGCGAGACATTTTCTTTAAGCAAATGATGCAAAAATTAACATCCTTATCTCGATTCATCGAACGGATACATCTCGTTTTTGACGTTGTAGCGATATTTTTAAATGTAATGTATTTATATTGTTGTACTTGCCTATGTCTATTTACAATGTATTCGTATGTTTATTTAATTAGCTTTAAGTTTAAATTTATTTATAAGAATTTAGAAAGAGGCCCATCACACCGTAGGTGGCTCATCACTGCTTCGTACGACGATAATAAATTGAAATTATCAGCCAGGAAGGAATGGTTCGTTAAAATTAACAACCGAAAATGTATGACAGGTAAATGAATAAAATGATATAATATGACAAAAGAGCGTGAGTTGGGGAAGGGATGCTGAGGAAGGCTTCAAACATACAGTAATCTAAGTCAAATATCTCAAAATTTAAAAGGTGAAAGTGTAGTAAAAAAGAAATAAATCGGGAAAAATCGAGTAAAGAAATCGGAAGTGGAAGGCTTCGAAAAGGAAAGGAAAAGGACCGTAAATAGCGAAAGGAAGAAGAAAATGATTCGGGTGTTGGACGTTGCTCAAAACGAAGGAAAGGTATTTACATAGCGTGATGGGCCTGATACGGAACGAATAGGTAATAGGTACATTGAATTTTTGTAAGTTTTTCTATAATTAAATTATTATAATAACGAATATTTATTGGTTTAAATATAAAACTTCCCATATTGTCCGTTTTCCGTTAAGATAGATTAAATGTCCGATATCTACTATGGAAATGATAAAAATCATTAAGTCAGCAATATTCTCATGTGACGTTAAGATAGGTATTTGCATCGGTTTACGGACGCGTTTTAACCCCTTTTTTCGGAGGGGGGGGGGGCGAACGAATAATAGACACAAAGATTTCATATATTTATATAATTTTGGTATTATTTTCAATATATTCAAAGTCTTGGGAGAGGGGGGGGGGGCTTCTGGGGCCCCTCTGCCCCCCCTAATTAGCACATCTGCTTTAAATATGTTCAAATGACAATATTCAATCATAGAAATGACTTTTTGCAAATGTATGGCTGAAAACCAATGTCCTAGTGCCCAATTAACTAGTGCCTTGTGTGTCCATTAACCCGAAATACAAGCCATTTTGGAATGACTTTATAATTTTTTTTTCATTCACAGTGCGGCCAAAAATCAAATTGTACGACCAAATATAAGACTAATATGGAATATAACACTAATTCTTACGTTTTTTTATCGATGGGAAACATTTTTATTTTTACTCTCAAAGACGTCTAACAAAACTTTTTTGGCTACTTTCCAAATGGTGCTCTGAAACTATGTGATAAAATACATCTATTCACTTTATTGTCTCATCAAAAGTGACGCAACAATCAAACAAAATTCCGTCATTACTGACTTTGGAATTACCAGCACATTAACATTAAGAAAAGTAGGTGTCCATTAACTAGAGGCTCTCCCCTAAAATAATATTAGTTATACCGTTATACTAAAATATATATTTCACGACCGTTCGTTGTTTAGAGACATTACATGTTACAAGAAATATCGTTCCATATATCGAAATTCGTTATATCGGCATTCGTTATAATGGACGTCAGGTGTAATAGGCATTTGAAATAATACAGGCATAAAATTATGAAGATGGTGAACTACCACGGTCTAATGAAAATAATAAGATTGCTAACAATGAAAAATTATTAGAAATATAAATATGCTGTTCCAGTCTACCTCTTCCGGCACTGAACATTTTTCCTCAATATCTGCATCCGAATTTGGTGATCTATCCGTACACGAAAATAGTAAGTTCCGCGGAAATGGTTGTACTACATCACGACCCATACCTCTCCGATCTGAACCATCATCCACCGGTGATTTTTGATGTAATTGTACAGCACTCGCAAATAAACTTTTATAAAATTGGGCGGGTAATAGAAAACCGGGTGATTTACGATGAGAATTTGTTTGATTTGTGTTACCATAACCATTTGGATGGTAACTGTGAAATGCCGCCGATAAACCATGATGTGGTATTGATAGTCCACCCATTGTCTCGGGACGATATCCCGTAAATGTTGGAAAATTCGTTTTATCGGTTTGATATTTTTTCGATTTATGATCAAACTGATTGCGATACTTTTCGATAAAATTATCCGCCACCACTGAACGGTATGGGGTCGATGATCGTGATGAAGTAGTTGATGGCGATAGAGAGCGATCCAATTCGGTATCTGGTACAGAGTTTGATTGATTTGACGAAACCAATTTCTCGTTCTCGATTGATGGTATAATCGAAGACATTCGTGTGATAAATCAGTTGAATTGGTAATATTTGGTCTCTTACATTTTTTTTAATTTCTTTTCCTTTTTCTTAATATTTTTTATTTAAGCATTTTCCTATATAGAATTTTCATTCTGCTAAAAATTGTCAACTTTTTTATTAATTATAGTAAAGAGAATTTTCACTTTCGTTCATTTCATTGTTTTCATTTCCATATTATACATATACATCTTCAAAACGATATGGAAAATTTTCTTTTTTAAGCTCTCTCAAAAGCTTTAAATTACCCTTGAAAAAGTTTTTCTGTTAAACATTTTCACCTAGTTTCCCTCTTATTTATCATGAAAATAAGATTGCATTTTCTTTATATTGCACAAAGTTTAGTTGAATATGATGATACTCCCGTCAATAGTTTTATATTATAATTATGTATTTTGTATTTGAAAAATAGGAACTTTTATCGTTGATTACTTTCTTGTAGGAACTTTTTGCTATTATTTTTAATAAATACTACTCAAGGGAATTTTCACAAATTTGTCGGTAATATTTGTTTTTTGGTAAATAGGAACATTTAAGGCAATCGGTTATCCATTTTAATCCAATAGTTTTTCTTTTAATTCATTTTCAATCGAGTAGTATCGGGGAAAATATAGAGCGATTGTCCATGTCCACATTCATTGTTTAATATTAAATTCGTAAAAAACATGTTTTATTTAATAAGTCAACAAAACAAGTCGGAAAAGTACTTTTTAAATAAACTTTAAAGTTTTATAGTGTACATGAGAAGAAAATTGTTCTATAAGGAAATTTCTTTTTAAATATATTTTCCCCGATTGAACGACGGGATCAATGTTTTGTGGGTACCGTCTTAACCGTTCTGATGAAAACTATTTTTCCAATTTCAGTTTTCATTTCTTTTCTCTGCACAAAACCCCATATATTTATGTATATAAGTTTATATGGCATTTTCTTCCCTATATTTTCTTGCATTTTCCGTTTTACGCGATTGCACATCGTCGTTGTACATCTCGGTAGGAAAATGCAATCATTTTTTTTCTTGTGTTCGTTTTCTTTTTTGCTTGTTTTTCATTCGAGGTTTTCTGTTTTTTTTTTCTTCTTTCATTTTAAAAACCAAACTACATTTCCTAGTCGCTTTTCTTTTCGTTTATTTTTTTTCTTCTGTTTTCCAATATAATTTTTTTTTTGCTTGCAATTCCTTGTAGAGATGTGTGTGGGATACGTTTGTCTCAAATCACCTCCTCATCTTATATGCTTTATCCTACATCCTCCAACTACTGATTTTCCAAACCGCCTTTTTTTTCTCTTGGTTGATTTTCCTCTTAGATTCTATTGTATTATTTTGCATTTCCCATTCTAAGAAAATCTATGGGATATATTTACGTGAGTGGATAGAAATGTACGTTCATATGATCCGGCCATCATATACCCGCCAACTATTCAAACCGTTTGTCATCGTTTTTCTTTCGATTTTTACGTATTTTCATTTTTGTGAGAATAGTTTTTCTTTCCATCAATTCGTCGAACAAATTTCATATAACATAGGGTGGTTATATAGAAAATCGAGCAGTGGAACGTCAAAAAACAAGTGGAAGAGTGATTATTGAAAATTAATACTAATGATTTTGATTCGAGATATTTCAATGATATCCAAATCAGGACCAAATGATGGGGATATACTTTGCAGAATATTATTATATCATAGCAGTCAATATTATTTACTCTGCAGGTCAAACACTTTTAAAATTATCTTAAGGCTAGCGGTATTGAACGACAGTTACCATTATGCATAATACTTATAATTTTTAAGTGTATATACAAGTAGTACATACTTTTGTTCGACAGTCTTAATAGTAATGTGGATGTGTAGAATATTAAACACCTATGGAATAGTAGAAAATTATTTAAACTTCATTCGTATGATTTCTATATAAATACATATATGGATAGCACATTTCACCGTTACTACGTGTAGCAACTTTAATATTCCAGAAATCCACTGTGCGAATCTACTATATAAAATTACCTGGCGCTATTAGTTTTTCTTATGGTTATGCCATATCAGCTATAAAAACTACGTTAAATTATCCTAAAAACTATGTGCAAAAAAACGTCGAAGGTTATGCGATATCTAAAAGTGATTTATATTTTCTGAGAATATGAGTTTATCCTGTAAATACAGCTTACGAAGGGCAGCAGGTTTAAATGACCTGATTACGTTGCCAATAACTAGTATTTGTAGTTACGATAAAAGGGATATAGAGTTAAGTATTGCTAAACCCTTTATGACAGTGAGTTCCAAGTTTTCATACATAAATTATACGTTTAGCGATGCTGACCAACCCAAATCATATATTAAAACAAATTTCTTAGTTAAGAGAACATTACATGATAAGCAATTCGCTTATCAAGTAGGGACATCTACCATAACAGCACTTCACCATCTGGTTAAACGTGTGGAAAATGTGCTAGAACACCAAGAGATAGCTCTAGCAGCTTTCATAGACATTCAGGGTGCCTTCGACGACGCAGGCTTTGGCTCAATAAGGACATCTGCAGTGGGTAGAGGTCTAGGGCCTGGCCTAGTCGAATGGATGTCAAGAATGGTCAGTTGGAGGAGAATATCTTCCGAAATAGGAGGAGCTGAGATAACTATAGAACCCATAAGAGGATGTCCTCAGGTGGGAGTTTTATCTCCTCTCTTGTGGTCCATAGTTATCGATGATCGCCTGCGGATACTTCAAAGAAATGGCTTGGAGGTAATCGGCTATGCCGATGACCTAGTCATAATAGTTAATGGCAAACATGATCAGACCAGTGGCGTGCGGTCAACATCTCTATGAGGTGTGCAGGATTTTATGACCCCTTAGCAAGAGCACATTCTTTACGATCACTTTAAGGATTTTAAGAATTTTAAGGATCATTCAAAATTCTTCAGGATTTCTAGAGACAAATAATTGAAAATCGATAGGATATTGTAAGAAAATTCTCACTACCCACTAAAAAATCACTTATCGTAGAAAATCATAGAAGACTCAAACGTAACTAACTGCCTAAATCAATTCTAAATTCTCTAACTAAGCGAAGAAGGTCTATTTTAAAATAAACGATTTTTAATAAAACCATCGTTCTTTTTTAAGCCCAGACTCTTCCAAAAAAATGTTTCTATACTTCTCCGCCTTTTCCCGATTCTTCTCAACATTTCCGAGATTTTTCTGATTTTTTCGGCCTCTTCACCGCCCAAAAATCGGGAGAATTTAGAGAAAAAGTCGGAAAAAGTGTCAAAAGTTTCGAAAATTTTGAAAAGTCGATCAAAAATCTAGAAAAGTGTAGAATAGGCGGGAAAAATCGGATGAGAAGGTGAAACAAGGTGGGGCATAATTGGGAAAATATCGAACAAATTCGTGAGAAATAGTCGGAAAATGGTATAGAGTCGAAAGTATCTAATGGTAGATTTTTTTCACTTTCGCCGACTTGTTCCTAACCTTTCTTGCCATTTCGGGAATTCATGTGCCATTTGTGCACTATATGTGTAGTATGTATCCAAATATACTGTTTCTTGTACATGGAAATGTAAATACGTTAGATATGAATTTTGTGGCTTGTAAATTATGAATTAAATTTTTTAAAATAAGGTTTTACAGGAAAGTCTAATTTACATATCACTTTTTCTCCAGTAAAAGTTCTGGAAAAAATATTAAATTTAAATTTACCAGAGTTGTTTTAAGTTGCATGAAGTAGGAAAATGTATTTTCCAAACAATATGTTTACTTCTTAATATTTAAAATAATTTCCAAAACATCTTATCCCAGTAACGGATACCCCATTTTTCGAAGAAA
>JANTOP010019671.1:0-13426 GCA_027564815.1 Symmerus nobilis | reverse complement strand
GAATAAAAGTAACGAGTATTTCTAGAATTGAATACTCGTTACTTTCGGATCCTAAAAGTAACGAGTATATTGTACCTTGTACTCGAATCTCTTGCATCTCTACTGCCAAGTCGACAAATTTTGTGCTGACTAAAATAATAGTGGTGAATAAAATACACAATTCTATGAATTTATTCATTTATCTTTTGTAATAAAGCTTTGTTAATATATATCTTTGGGTATACCTTACTGAAAGTTGGTTAATGGGAATAGATTACGAATTCACTGACTATTGATTAATATTTTTACAAAGCTTACAAGAAAAACTCTGAATAAGATAGGGCGGATCAAAATATATCGATTAAATGAAATTAATAATAATAATAATAATAATAATTTAATTAATAAATCAATTAAAAAGGACAAAAATTACTGAATCTAGAATCGAATTAGCCGATCCACCGATCACTATCGTCACTCGGAAAATTTCAAAGTCGATTTTCTCGAGAATTTTAGAGAGTTGTATCGAACTGCTTTAGGAGATTGATTTTAGAGCTCTGAACTTCACGTACCGAAATCCGATTGGCATATGTCCTCCTTATTAGCAAATTTCAGTCGAACCTGCTTCTTTTCTTTTGTTACCAACGGGGTTTCACTTGGAGATCCGTTTCATTAAGTTTTGTCGAAATCCTCCGAATAGAAAGATTAGCTGAAATTGACGCCAGTCAAATCGTTATGCCGAGACTATTTTAAACCTACTCTTTACACTCAACAATTTTAATTTTCTGTTTTCCTGGACATAATCGTGCATCATTGAATACTCCTTTCTTGAACTTCAAATGAATAGGCATTTCACGATATCCTTATAAAAAGTTTCTTATCCCTCATATACTCCACTTCTTTCATTTCACATTTGATAAATTTTGAACAGCCGCAGCCGTAGCCACAATACGTGCCTTTTCTTCAACAGTAAACTGATTTCAACCCATCATAAAAATCGCTATTGTAATTATTAACGTACTTATACAAGTATATGTGCCCATAATTATGAAAGTGTTCTAAGTCAATACAAACTATAAAAACATTTTCCTATGAGTTTCACATAAAATTTTCATTGTTATCAAGTCACAGTTCTAAATTAAAATGTTATAATAACACTGTGGTACACTAAAAAAAATGAGAACAGACTAGGTGGATTTTGATAATTTGGGTATGCTGAACACGATGGCATCATTAGTTTTTCTCATACACGTCACATTTCGGAAAAAAATGCTTCCAAAAAAGTGAATTTTTTCAAAAAAAAGCTCTGAAATTTAGATCAATTGAATTCAAACATATTTGTAAACAAGATTTTCAATCGAAAAATACATTTATATATAGGTATGCCCCCTATAACGCGGTTTATTCGTAGCGTATTATATGGAAATCGAAATCGAAAAAATTATATCTATCGAAAACAAAATTGAATTGCGAACAAAAATACATTGAAAAATCGCCATATTTCTACTCAATTTTCTCAAAAATTTGACGTGTAGGACAAAAACTAATGATGGCATTATGATCAGCGACCCCTAATTATCAAAAACCACCCAGTCTAGTCCCATTTTATTTTTATTTTCATATTTTGTACCTTTGTTATTATTAATGCGACGGTTGGCTTGTATAAGGAAAGGCCATCAATTGTTGTCTTTTAATTAAAAGAAATATTTGACGAACTCTTAAAAGAAAATAAATGGTGTTGAATACCGCTTGTGGTAAATTCTTTTAAATAAATGGAAAAGAGCTTTAACAGTTCGGCAGAATAACCCCCCTAGTCTGCAACGGTCGGCTTTTAAACTATTACAGCTTCAGGCAGAACAGTTTTTAAATTATCTGGTATCTGTTTTGTGGGAAGAGCATGTCTGTGAAGAAAGCACTGCGTGATTTCATTTGTGGCATAATGTCTTTTAATTTGATTATCACACCACTGTTCTTCCCCGTTATCGCTTCCGTACATGCTCGTATTCCATCAGTACATGCTCCTATGCATTTTTTTAAAATCCAATTTTTCGTTTTGTGTTGTATAAATAAAAAATAAAACCTTAAAGAGTTCCTCGCCAGTGGATTTATTTACAAAATACCATATATTCTTGAATTGACCCCTCGCTCCTCGCATTATTCATATCGGACCAAACATAAGAATTGAGCGAAGTTCAACACGTCTGTTGAATCGACTGTTGAATCACCGTGTTGATAGTTTTATAGTTTTCAATTTTGTTTTCGGGCCTATAATCACATTGACCATATAAATGGTAGCGGGTAAAATGACATTTTCCGCAATCGTGTGGGGCTTAGACTCCCTTACCCTGCTACCTACCAAATATAATACTTCAAGTGCTGAGGTCTAACTATCGCTTGATTTATTGATATAAATTCTCAGTAATATGTGACAAGAACAAACATAGCTTGTTGTTTGAACATGTTTGCCAGAATTTGTGGAAAGTTTATATATTCGTTGGCATAAGTAATATAAAATTATGATGACGTATAGTCCATGATTTTTGCGAAAAATCGAAAATTTCAAAAGTTGTCTTTTTATTAACTATTTAAAAATGGTTTTAGGCAATTAGAGTAATTAGTTTATGATAATTATGATTTGGCATATTCACCAACCCGCATGGTAAGTGTGGTGGATTAAGACCAAATACCCCCCAATGAATCTTGGGGGAGGCCTATAGTTCAGCAGAGGACTTCAACAATCTGATTGTCATCATTTGGCATAAGTATTAAAATTCCTATGTAAATTTCCGCCATCAATTTCTAAGTTAAATATTTCGAAAACTTCTTAGTTAAGAAGTAATATTCGGTATGGATCGAATGGTACATCTTTCTAGAATATCTGGGACAAATTTCAAGAGCCTAGATGCAGAAATACCTGATTTCCTGATTTCTCAAAATACTCATGAGAAAATCTTGGCCAAATTATTTGTAATCATTCTGGGTGGATCTGAGGTATATCTGAGGTGGTCATACTTTACTAACAGTTCTCGGTCAAAAGCAGAGTATTTAATTTCAGTGACGGATAATTTCTTTGAAAAGAAAGTAAGCGGCTCCCATATATTGTCGCGAATTTGTTGCAATGCAGCTCCGACTGCATAGTTTGATGCATCGGTAGTTATGTTAAGCGATGCATTACTGCATCGATGTGTTAACATAACAGATGTTTAATGTTCGGCTTAATTTTCAGTAAACGGGATAACTGAGAGTGAATAGGCGACAATAGCTCGGCGAGATGTTGGATGAACCGGTGATAATAATTCACCATCCCGACGAACTGTTGAATTTGTCTAATGGAGGTAGGCGCTCCTAAATTAGAGATTACCTCTACTTTTTCCGGAGACGGCTGGATTCCTTTTGTGGAAATTACATATATGGGGCTAAGAAAGTTTAGCCACGGGGTGCCAGAAATACAACTGGATGCCTTTATATTAAGGCCGAATTGGTCTAACCGTTCAAAAAGGAGTCTTAAATGTACTCTATGTTCCGCTCCGTCCTTAAAATAAAATCGAGTCCGTTTGTCATTTCATTCATAAAGCGTTGAAATGTTTGGGCAGCATTCCGTAAGCCAAATGGCATTTTTGTAAGCTCGAATAGCTTGAATGTGGGGTATCGGGTACCTATCTGGTACAGTAACAGCATTTAAACGCCTGTAGTCCCCACATGGACCAAATGTAATGGTGAGGAAGATGGTTGTCATATGCCAAGTTCGTCCATGTGGTTGAACTCCATCTTAGCTGTTTTGTATTTCCCTGGTTCAAGTCTTCGCGGTTTGGTAAAGGAAGTGAAGGGAATTTGCAAACTAGTTGTCCGTAACCATTTCCTATCGAGAAATTAATAGGTGTTGACGTAATAACTCTCACTGTTAACTCTCACGGACGACGAACTAAAACACTTTTTAACGACAAATAGACAAAACACTTCAAAATTCAAACTTGAGCTAATCAATATACCATCAACATCAGTTATGCTATGGTGTGAGACAAGCTCGAATAAAAATCATCCTTTAGTACAATGAAATTTTACGAAAGAAACTATTCGAGAAGCTGCACTCATTATCGCAGCCCGGTATTCGCGCGTCCCGAAATTTAATCGCGAGCAGATATTTTTGGCCAAGTTTGAACAAAGACATCAACAATTGGGCAAGGTCTTGTTTAGCATGTCAAAAGGCTAAGGTCTCTAGACATACGAAATCTGGGCAGGACCAAATCAAGCTTATGTTTGCCCGTACATACCTCGTTTCGGTGTCCCGTCCACCATAACCACATAACCACGGACAGGACAATTTTATTCAAGCATTTGCAAAATCCAGTTAACGTCACATTGCTGGATCGTGTACACTGTGTGCTTGGCAAAATTGCTGGCCAAATTTAGACAGCTGGAATAGCTTAGATGCTTAATTCGCATGTGAGAGATGTAGCCATTATCCATCTTCTGGTAGCAGGAAATGTTTTACTGTAATGAATCAGGGACGATTTTAGATGGTTTCCGAGGGACATAGGGTGGAAATAATTGAAATTATCACTAATTCGATCCCCCTGAAGTTAAATTAAAAGAACTGAGATTCGGCTTCTAAAGATGAATCCCAGAATCTTCCAAGTAATTATCGTCCGATTAAAAAAACTCTTCGAGGTTCCATTAAAAATTATTTAAAACTCCTCGTTCCTAGAAGTCGGATTCCTGGATGAATCTCAGAATCTTTGAAAATTCCCGACCGATTTGAAAAATTATTTTTTCGTTAGAATCTATTCGAGATTATGTTCAAAATTATTAGAATGTTCTCATTCCTACGAGTCAGGTTCCTGGATTAATCCCAGAAACTCCGAAGATTACCGTCCGATTTTAAAAATTCTTTTTTAGTTAGAACCACCTTCGGGTAAAAATACCACCACCTTCGGGGATAAAAATATAATCAAAACTTCTCGTTCTTAGGAGTCGGGTTCCAGGATGAATCCCAGATTCTTAGAAGATTACCGTCCGATTTGAAAAATTATTTTCTTACTAGAACCCATTCGAGGTTCTGTTCAAAATGAATAGAAACTTCTCATTCCTAGGAGTCAGGTTCCTGTATGAATCTCAGACTCTTCGAAGATTACCGTCCGGTTTAAAAATGTTTTTTTCCGTTGGAATCATCTTGGCAACGAAAAAGCCGATCGTCTAGCCATGTTAGGGCGTGGACAAGCTTTTCATGGGCTAGAGCCAATCTGTGGAATATCAAAGAGCACAGCGAACAGAATGATATCAGAATGGGGCGATAATAGGCAAAAATTGTACTGGGAACCATCGTCAGGACAAACCCATGCGAAGGCGTTTATCGTCAAGCATTCTATCAAAAGAACGAAAGAACTACATCTAATTAGACACTGTAACTTGATAAACCACCTCTATAAGATGGGATTAGCACAGGATAACGTGTGTAGAATCTGTGGAGACGAAGAGGAGACGGCCTTTGTGATTGTGTAGGGTTGGACTCAAGACGATTACGATACTTCGTGCTGTACACACGGAACCGACTGATATCGTAAACCTATCACTGTGACACAATCTAATATCCAGCTCGAAGCTGACAAGACTTAATTAATACAAATCGGGATGCCACAATAGGCCCATTTGTAGCCGCAGTGGTTACAGGGCAATTATTGCCACGCCCTCTAGGTTCTTTATTCTCTGTTTATAACTTGTCTATTTGTCGGAAGGTATACCCAAAGGAAAATGGATCGAATTGTAGAACCCTCAATAGTAGCTGTGCCAAATTGTAGCACTTTATCTGCAGAAACAGCGAAGTTCCGAATAGGTTTTGAGGCCCCCGTCATGAATACTGGGCTTACTGCAAATAAAAATCCCGAAATATTCATTAGGAAAGGGATGTTCAACATATAGCTAACCATTCTGGGCTAATGTTAGGCATGCCTCCCTATACATAATTTTAGATTCCTGACACTGTATAGTCCACGTTTTTCCATGTTATTATTCATGGAAACATTTCCTACATCCATGTCCAAAGGTCTGCTTCTAGCTTCTTTCTTCCATTCTTTCCGGCGCCTCTCTTAGTTAATCCCGAAATCAATGTTTCAATTCAAAATTTTGCATAATTTTTGCAGACATCAGTATTTAATTGTTTAATTAAATGCGAGTAAATTTTAAATTTACTGCCCATCTCTGCAAACGAATTGCAGAATATTACTCAAATTTTGAAGGTCGTTTGCAGGGATGGGCAGAACTTCTCTGTTCTCCAAATAAGAATATAAAGTTTGCTTATGTTTGGATTTTATTATGAATTAAGTTGTAGCGTTGTAAATTAATTATAGGGGATTCCGGGTTAATTGTTTTTTTGGGGAACTCCTTCAAAACTAATAGTTTCTGGTAAAGTAAATATTTAGGGAAATTATTGGGAGACTTTACCGCATGAAAATTCAACAATTTATTAATATTCTTTCGTGCATGTTTAACAAATTTTCCGTTTTTTTCTGTTGCTTAATTTAATTCTTATACATAATTAATCCTAATTATAATTTTAAATTTTGAATAAAACAATTAAATTTATTAATTGCAAAATAATTGGCGAAAATGTATTTCTATAATTTTAATTGAAATCGAATAAAAATGATGAAAAACTAATAACATAGTTTCCTTTTCCTAAAACTGTTTTCTTCTCCATCATATCCTGATTTACAATTCACTGGTATCTGGGAATCCAGCAGGCGAAGATGGCGGTGTTGCAATAACTGGAAACAGTCACCAATCGCATCAACAGAAACCAATACAAGCCGGTAATTACCAAACAAATAATAAAGAAGCTGAAAATCATGTCGATTCTACATCACCAGGTGGTGATGTGCCAGAAACGAATGGTGCAACGGGTGGTGGCGGAAGTGATGTGGCACCGGAACGCGGACACAAGAAGGAGAAGTCAGTGTTGCAGGCAAAACTAACAAAATTGGCGATCCAAATTGGTTATGCCGGCTCCACGATAGCCGTCCTAACCGTACTCATTCTCATCGTTACATTTTGCATAAAGACATTTACCGGTCCGAATGCAAAGCAATGGAACGCATCTTATATTAATGAATTTGTACGACACTTGATTATCGGTGTTACCGTATTGGTTGTTGCCGTACCAGAAGGTTTACCTTTAGCCGTTACACTGTCACTGGCCTATTCGGTTAAGGTAAGACAACGTCCTGTGTCTTTTCTGTCCAAAACACATGTCGTCGCCATCTTTAAATGTCGCTTTAAATGTTGTTTCCATTTCTTCAAGATATTTTTGTAATCAATCAATTTTTCTCTCTCTTTAAATTCCCCATCGCCACTCCCTATCTTCCTTTTTTTTTTTAAAATAGAAAATGATGAAAGATAACAATTTGGTAAGACATTTGGATGCGTGCGAAACGATGGGTAACGCAACAGCTATCTGTTCAGATAAGACTGGTACGTTGACAACAAATCGTATGACAGTCGTACAGTCGTATATATGCGAGAAATTGTGTAAAGTAACGCCGAAATTTTCCGATATACCGGCACATGTTGGTAACTTAATCGTACATGGTATTTCGATTAATTCAGCGTACACGTCACGGATAATGGTGAGACGGTCCTCGTACGACATCTATTTAATTGATTTAACCAATTTCCTTGTTATTTATTTGGTTGAATAGCCTGGACATGCGCCGGGCGAACAGTTTACGCAAGTTGGTAATAAAACTGAATGTGCCTTGTTGGGCTTTGTGCAAGGTTTAGGTATGAGCTATCAAACGGTACGCGATGACGTACCAGAAGAGAATTTTACCCGTGTATTCACATTTAATTCGGCCCGAAAGTCGATGAGCACCATTGTGCCACGGCCGGGCGGTGGTTACCGATTATTCTGCAAGGGCGCATCCGAAATGGTGTTGAAAAAGTAACAAATTTGTATTCTCTTATCTATTCTCACGATCCCCATTTCCTCCTCTCTCCCCTAACCCAATTATAGATGTGCTTTCATTTACGGACACGATGGCTTGCTGGAGAAATTTACGCGTGACATGCAGGAACGGTTACTGCATCAAGTTATCGAA
The DNA here is from genome assembly GCA_027564815.1 of Symmerus nobilis. Taxonomy (NCBI): domain Eukaryota; kingdom Metazoa; phylum Arthropoda; class Insecta; order Diptera; family Mycetophilidae; genus Symmerus; species Symmerus nobilis. The sequence goes on along the minus strand of JANTOP010019671.1, from coordinate 5,357 downwards.
CCGATGGCTTGCGATGGATTACGTACTATTTCGGTGGCGTACCGTGACTTTGTGCCCGGTAAGGCGGCGATTAATGAGGTGCACATTGATAGTGAACCGAGTTGGGAGGATGAGGAGAATAGCGTCGCTAATTTAACATGCTTATGCGTTGTTGGTATTGAGGATCCCGTTCGGCCTGAAGTACCAGAAGCCATTCGGAGATGTCAAAAAGCTGGCATTACTGTGCGAATGGTAACTGGCGATAACATAAATACAGCTCGATCGATAGCTGCTAAATGCGGTATCGTTAAACCGAACGAAGACTTTTTGATATTGGAGGGTAAGGAGTTTAATCGACGGATTCGAGATAGTAATGGTGATGTAAGTATATCCCCCCTCTCTCCGTCTCTCCATTTTCTTACCCTGTTTGATCTCTATTGATTCGAATACTTTAGATCCAACAACATTTACTTGATCAAGTTTGGCCAAAATTACGAGTTCTAGCTCGATCATCCCCCACTGATAAATATAATCTAGTCAAAGGTAAGATAACCCCTTCTGGGTTCCGGTTGTAATCTAATCGTTTCAACTGTCATTAGGTATCATCGACAGTAAGGTAAGTGAGAGCCGTGAAGTTGTTGCGGTAACTGGTGACGGTACAAATGATGGTCCCGCCCTCAAGAAAGCGGATGTTGGCTTTGCAATGGGGATAGCTGGCACAGATGTTGCCAAAGAGGCATCTGACATCATATTGACAGATGATAATTTCAGCAGTATTGTGAAGGCGGTCATGTGGGGTCGTAACGTTTACGATTCGATAGCGAAATTTTTACAATTTCAATTGACCGTTAATGTTGTGGCCGTTATTGTTGCATTTATTGGCGCCTGTGCCGTACAGGATTCACCGTTAAAGGTATGACGGAATGATTGGTTCGGAATGAATTTATCTCTATTTTTGACGGATATTTTAGGCCGTACAAATGTTATGGGTTAACTTAATCATGGACACATTAGCATCGTTGGCTCTCGCCACCGAACTACCAACACCAGATTTACTGTTACGTAAACCGTATGGACGAACGAAACCGTTAATCTCACGCACGATGATGAAGAATATTTTAGGTCAGGCCATCTATCAATTGGCAATCATATTTGCATTACTATTTGTTGGTAAGTTTGTGGACAAACTGTTAAACTGTCAAGATAGTTGGATCACTTAGATATGATTCGTTTAGGTGACAAACTGTTAGACATTGAGGCTGGCCATGGACAAGCCCGTTCACAACATTTTACAATAATCTTCAATTCATTCGTTATGATGACGCTGTTCAATGAGTTTAATGCGAGAAAAATTCATGGGCAACGGAATGTATTCGAGGGTGTGTTCACCAATCCAATATTTTATACAATTTGGATTGGAACGTTTATATCACAGGTTCCTTATTTCCCCCTCTTTCCGACACTAAACTGTCAAATTTTAACGTTACGAACATTTCGACTTACAGATTGTCATTACACAATATGGTAAAATGGCGTTTTCAACCAAAGAACTTACGCTAGAACACTGGATGTGGTGCCTATTCTTTGGCATCGGTACACTGCTCTGGGGACAGTTAATCACAACAGTGCCTACACGAAAATTACCTAAACTATTATCGTAAGTAGACATTTTATTTAAATTATATCGTCATTGGTTTAACTTTTGACTTAAGTCAAAGGCAATTGGCGCTTTATTATTCACTATTTTCGAAACAATCTGGACAACTCTTAAACTTCAGCGTGTCTTTTTGAATTTATCCTAATTTTGCGTTAATATTTCGGACTTTATGCTAACTTTACTCGGCTTTTTGCAGACTTCAAACTTTTTCTCGGCCGAAAATTCGGGATATATGTCGAGAAAAAGTTGATGAAGTCCGGAAAATGAGAGAGAAGTCGGGACATAGTTAAGTCAAGCAAAGTTCGATCAAAACTCATGGAAACTTTGAAAAGTCAGAACATATCTGTAATATGATGTTCTTGAAGAAACTACGGTCTAGGTTTATGGTTTAGCGAAGAAATTGTAGAGGAAACTATCTTAAAATCTTAACACCCTGATTTTAGGGGTGTCAATATAAATAGGACAAAAAAAATGGTTGAAATTTCCTGGGAAAAATTTTAAATTGAGATATCTCCATAGGGATTCAAATACAACATGACTTTAGTAATCTAGCAATAGCTTAATATCAGGTTGTCCCTTCCCAACTTCTATTTTCAAAATCCCGTTAAAAACTTGACTTGGAGAAAGTTCAACAAAATCGAACGACTTTTGTTAGAGATTTACCTAAGAGTTTCTAAGGAAATTTTTAACCCAATGATGGCAAATTAATTCTAAGCAATTAGCGGAGAGATTTTATTAAAAAAATGTTTCGTTTCGGAATTTTTTTAACTTGGACAAAAATCGAATTGAATTATGGAGTTTTTCTGGTAGTCTGGTAGAAAATCTCAATTTCCGGGAAATTATTTTGAAGAATGGGAAAATCTGAATAGGTAGGAATAAACTTAAGGGTACAGTGAAGAAATTGTGGAATGGGATTTTTTTTATAAAATTAACCCTCTAATTTTAGGGTTCTTTTACAAAATTCAATAAAATATTTTGATTTTTGTATGAAATTTTCTTAAGAATTAAAAAAAAAAAAATTATTCTCCAAATTTTTTTAATCTAATGATGCGAAATTATTTCTAGGTGATTAAAAAAGAGTTCTTGTTAAGGAAATTGGTTGAAAAAATTAACCGTTAGGGATTTATTGCATTTTATTTATTTTATCGAGTTTTCTTGAGACCTTCGTAAGAAACTTAAAATTCCGGGGAATTTTCTTAAGGGATCGGATAACCTTGATATATTAAACTGAACCCAAGGATAGATTGAGGAAATTGTAGAACAAACTTTTCCATACAATTCAAATTTTTGCTTATCACTTTGATTCCATAAAAATTTCCTCAGAAACCGATGGTTTTTCACTTTCATCTGTTCAGTTATTTAAAAAAACCCATCCTGATAAAATCGTTAAGGTTTAATTTTTCCGGAAAATTCACAGTATAAAATCTATCCCTTATTTATCAAGAAATAAAACAGTATAATTCAATTTTCCGAGTTTGGAATAAAATTTTCCCGATAAACAAAATTTTCCTCGGGGTACGTTGACGTTTTTTTTCAAAATTGATTTAATCGAATAATGGAAAATTATGTCTAACCAATTAGCGAAGAGATTTTATTGAATTTCTCGGGGGAAACTTAAATTTTGGGGAAATGATCTTGATGAACAGGAAAATCAGCGTATGTTGAAATAAACCTAACGTTACAGTCTGGATATTTTTACCGATTCTCTAGAAGGATCTAGAATTCTATTATAGAATTTCTTACTCTTGAAAGGTGACATCAATCAATCATATAATGATAAATATGAAATAGACTTACCGAATTAAAAACCCCATCGATGGTCAGTCCAAATTCGGACACGATGATCTTTAAAAATTGATGAAATGTTGGGGGTTTTTAATGAAAATCACTAAGAAAGCGAAACCGATTCAAAATCTAAATTAAACAAAACTCACTCGATTTTAAAATATTCCCGATTTTATTTAATTGATTTTTTAGATTTAAAAAACGACCGGATTTGTTAATTATGCTGAAAATTTGGGGAAAATTTAAATAATCCTCCCCGGGATCTCCCAACCGAACCACAGAAATTTTATTTAATAATTTAGATTTCAAGTAAATATAGAAAAGCCGCAAATCTCTTAAAACTAAATCTAATCTTGTCTCTTAATTCTCCTAACCCAAGATTCTTAAATTCTATCGCGATTTACCGTTTCTTTTTTAAACTTTTGAATTGAATAGTGGCGTTAAAATTGCACTCGCGGATCAATTGATTTTTTACGAAACGAATTTTTATATTAAACTTTCTGAAAAAAAATTGATTAGAAAATTAAGAGTAACAATGAGACTCAGATTAGCACGTGGGTTTTGAATCACGATTTGAATGACTATGCGAATTATCTAAGGTAATGATTCTGAGAGTATCTTTAGGAGATCGTAAAATTTTACTACTGAGGCTCAATAGGCGCCGATAAAGTTGGGCCCAATCTTTATCAGCCAAGCTAGAACATCACAGCTGTAAAATTTTAGATTAAACGACAATTTTAGATTTATTTCTGTTCACAATTTACCGGTTTTTATCAAATAATTTTACTTTTCCCGAAATTGTCAAAATTTCATTATTTTTTTTTATTTTCATGAAATTTGCTCATTTTCAGATTTTTGTTTAGGAAACTTTTTCAATTATTTATAAAATTTTATTAATTTTATGAACTTATAAGCTATTCGGGCCTTCATTTCCCCCTAACTCGCACTAAATTAATTAATTGGAATTCGGTTCACAACACTGGATTGTTGATGTGAATTTAGGAATTAAAAATTATGAGAAGCCGTGTGCTGTGAACCGAATTCGATGAATTTGCGGCTTTGATTTTTAAAATGATCAAGAAAAAGACTTACCCCGGCTGATAAAATTACCCAACTTGTCGCCCAACAAAATCTCATCGACGCATAAAATAATTAAAAAAAATTCGTGCCGGATTGGCGATCACTGAATTTTCCATGTATGAAAAGAAAAAAAAACATTGAAATTAGAAGGATGTTAGATTAATCCGATTCTGTATTAATTTCAACTTACCAAATAGTTATTCTGATAAAGGAAATCCTCGGGATCATTTTCCCGTTGTCCGTTTCCCGATCCGACTTTTTCCTGAATTTCTACAGCCATTTGAATCAACTTTCAAAAATGGCTGTTTCACTTTTTATAAATTTAACAACAGAAAGGATGTGAATAGCATCGTCACCGAAATCATGCTGAATTAATTGCGCGCGAAATAGTGTCGTGATTTATCCACCTGCATTACCGCCCTAATTTATATTCAGGAACCGTTGAGTATAGGAGTGGGTCAACTGTACTAAAAATATTTCCTGGGGTAAACTTGAGTCTGAAATGTTGCACAGATATTTCTGAAAGTTAAGAAAGTCTCTAATGGGACGTCTAAGTAATAGAAAGAAAATCATTTAATCTCTCAGTTGATTTTCGTATGGAACTTTACGACATTATACTGATCATCCCCAGAATCGATTTGTTGGCGTAGGAAGCGATCCTTTGATAGGTTGGCGACCCCAAAATAGAACTCCATCTGTTTTCGGACATCGTTGTACGGCAGCTTCTTTCGATGTCGATTGTACCGCTACGGGAACCGTCATATTCTCGACTTCCAAGTGCACACGGAGGGTTAAAAGACGCGCGTCTTTTTCTGTCATGTGCGTTAAAAAATGTAAGCTCATTCACATTACTCAT
>JANTOP010019670.1:0-29273 GCA_027564815.1 Symmerus nobilis | reverse complement strand
CTTTTAAACGAAAATTTTGGATTTTATTTAGATTTCGTTATCGGGAGAAAAAATAGATTGCGACAATGATTAAAATAATATTTGAATTCAAAAATTACGGTGAGCTTTTGGACCTTTCCTAAAGCTTTTTCAGAAAATCTTCAATTACAATGACTTAGACCAGATTTCGAGACCTTCTTTGAAGTTGATAAAAAAATTAGTAAAATCATTCAATGTTATTAAATAAAATTATTTGAGTAAGCAGCAAATTACAGCAGTACAATTTTGTTGATATGTCAGGTATGTTCTGCGCCGTCTGCCCATTATACTGCACGCCACTGGGCGCTAAATTTCTCGAAATTGTACCCTTGAAATTGATCAAATTATTCCATTTTTAAAATTAAATTTCCGGATCGAGTCCTATTCAAGATGTAAAGGTACTCCTGATTGGGTCATAAGATAAACCATCAAATATCAGCCCAATCGCGGTAGACATTATTTCTTAATCAAATTATGAATTAAAAATTATTTTCGCGATTTATACCGGAAAATAATCAACTGTCTCAAAATTAGTCTCTGAAATTGGCTCAAATAAATTTTTATCTCGAATACCTGAATTTTTTTTTATAATTTGGCTTATCAACTATCCGGGAAAAAATTTTCAGCCAAATCGGAGAAAATTTTCTTTATAAAATGTTGAAATCTAAATAGATGTACTGGAAAATATTCAATTTTCTTAAGGGGTTATATACAGTCAGGAGGCCCAGAAAAAGCGATTTTTCAAGAATTTTTCCTGAGAAGACTGTTAAATTTATTAATGTAAAAATTTGTACACATATTATGGTAACTTTTAACTGTATTTAACATTTTTTTATTTGTAAAATAATAATTGTGAAAGCTGCTATAGCTGATCTACAGGAGCTCCTCTCAAAAAAGGCATCTTGCGGTGACTACGATATCTCTGGACTGGATCATTGAAAATGAAAAAACCAAACGGATTTCGTTATAGTAATGTATAATCTTGTAATTAATCGAAGGAATAAGCAAAAAATTTTTTTCCGAAATTTTTGTCTATTGTTTATAAAAAAAAAGTATTTATCGGTGAGGAAAAACCTTCAATTAATTACTAAAAAATATACTTAAGAAGCGTGTGTTAAAATTTGAGACCGATCGGTTCAGCAGTTTGCGAGAAATCTTGGTCACCGACTTTGAAAACACAGTTTCGAGATAATCGCATTTAAAGATTCAATAGTTAATGCACGTTATACGGTTGCAGTGCTCTTGAATGTGCGATAACTCCGTAAATATTTAATATTTCGATTCAATCTTTCCAGTATGTTCTCAATATATTATTCTTTCAAAATATGTGAATAAGAAAAAATCGATTTCTTGAAAATTCTAACTGTATATATATATATAACCCCTTAAATTAAACTCGTAAATACCTAAAAGAATTATTTATAGAATTATAGATAAAACCCTGATGTTAGTTTGATGAATTAGCTCATTGGCTATGCAGAAAAAATAATTTTCAGCCAAATTGGAGGAATTTTTTTAACAAAATTTTAATTTTGAAAATTGATATCACGATTTATATACTAAGATATGTTGGAAAATAATCAATGTTCCAAAGGAAAGCTCAAAACTCATTCAAATTATTTTTTATCTCAAAACCCTGAAATTAGTTTTTAGTTTAGCCCATCACCTAGAATAAAAAATTGGTTCAGCTAAATTACTAAGGTCAACTTTTCTGAAAGAAATTTCCATTTCAAAAGTTTATATCGCGATTTATATACGAGATGTATCGGGAAATATAATATTCGAATATTCAATCAAAAAGTTTTGTATTTCAAACCCTTGAATTTAGTTTGATAATTTAGTTAATCAACTGTCCATAAAGATACGGTTCAGCCAAATTTAGTGAAATCTATATCCGACATTTTCCAAATTATTGTTTGGAATAATCAACGTTCTGAATTTTCAATAATATTCTAGGCCCATTCGGCCGAATTTCTCCTGATTTTCATTCAGCTTAACCAGGACCAAGCTACGTGGAAGTACGCTTTAAATTCCTTATTTCAGACTGAGGATTTAAAAAGGATGAATCTTTAAATATCTAGAATTGAATATCTGATCTTGATATCTACTTCCGTTCCGGAGATATTGAAAATGGAAGTTGACACAGTTTTTATTTAGATAGACTTCCAAAGATCCTTCTAGAAAAACTATTTCTCCCAACGGACTATTATCCGGAGATAACCCAAAACACATTCCAAAGAACCAATCTCTCGTTTGGTTGTAATATTAATTCTGGATTCGTAGCCGTACCGAAGATACAGGTCGAAATTCGTGAGTTTTCATGCAAAGTCGGGGGATTGTATTTAATTGACCATTTCCATATCATGTAAATAATAACAATAATTTATATTTCATTTCTAAGGGTAGATTTATGACATCATTTTGAAAATAGAAATTCTTAGAAGGCAACCCAATCGATAGGTTATTTCAACCCCCAATTCAATCAGCATGCCATTTTAGTAGTACCGTTTACGATACTATAGTACCAATTTTTTCGGCAGCATTGTAATCAATCCCTTATAAAATCGAAGGACTTATTTTTAAAAAATATCCTTTTAACAAGACTTGCTCATTGGGTCCTTAGAACTATTCCGGTATAATTACAATTTGCCTAGTTTGAAATCAAGATTTTCCATGAGTCTGATACAAAAGTCTTGAAAGCCTTGTTTGGTGTGTTCTTGTAGTCCAAATATAAAATTTTGGCAACAATTTTTCTTGGAACGGGAAAACTGTAATTACGAATTGTTCCCAAATAAATAACGAAGAAATTAATTTCCCGAAATTTAAAAAAAAATCAACCGTCGAATTTTGGGGTTGGTTAAGTTGGAATGTAAATGAATAAATCGTTAAATTTAATAAAAAAAAATCCATAACTTCCTGGAAAAAATTTAATTTTTAAATTTTGGTTGGAATTCATTTATGGCAAGATTTTTTGATTACAAAATTAATAAAAATTTAAGGAGTTATCCCACAAGTTATATTTTTAAAATGATGTAAACACGATGTCTGCAATAGGACCGGTTACCCATCTATTTTTTAGAATAAAAATAGAAGTAAAAATGAAATAGCAAATGTCAAAATGGACGAACTCTCTTTAGCTATTAGATTTTGAATATAGGGGATTCGTTGACAGGATTCGATTATTATCTCAGTAACTAGCCATGGAACATACAATGATAAATTCAAAACTATCAAAGGATCTTCTTTAAAAACTAACGTCATTTCGAATATTGACCAAAAGTTGTATATTGACAGTATGTCTCAGAGCCACATGATGTAAACCAATCGACTAGATCGACTAGAATCTACCAGCTATACCCCCTCTTGCTTCTAAATTCTATCTAATATCATCGTAGGGAAATTCATCTATTCATTATCATCATCTCACCCCACCTCCTCCCTTACTCTCCCATCGCCCTTCATCGACTTATATTTTTCAGAATTCAAAGGGGATGAGATGGAAAGAGAGAAATTTATAAATGTTTGGAAAAAGTCAGGAAATGCCTAGAAGAGCTAGCCTGTAATAGTCAAACTAAGTTGGAAACCCTCAAGATTCAAACGTTTTTCTTTTAACTTTTACAGAATTTCCTATTACAGTTCCGAATTTTACTTGAAAATTTCCGGATTTCCTTCACCCGAAGACACCAAAATTTTCTCTTCTTTCTTCTACGTTAATTTCTATCATCTTCTTTCTTCATTTCCTAATAGCTCCCGATTTGTCTAGTCTAGAGCATATATGACTTCAAAAATTATTAAGATAATTCCCATATTTCTAATCACAGACTTTTAGTCATCCCAAATTCCCCTAAGATCCATAACTCCAAAACATGACATTTTATTATCATCAAAGATATACTGCGTGGAGAGTAGGTTATGTGGAATATTATTAAATGCCTCATAAGATTTTAGATAGCAGGAAGAGCGTTAGTCTGTGTAAAATTGAACATTTACGAGTAGGAGTTTTAAAGAAATGTTCTTCGGATGTATCTTCTTGATTCATTCGAGAGATGTCATAAATATGCGCAAAATAGGCTATTTTCTCAAGAACATCTCAATGGGATCTCTACTATAAGTCTTTACCATATATTACTCTATATAGCTCAATATATTTTAAACCAGTTAAACATCTAATTCCTAGTACCTTTCTGATAAGAGGACCATGTATCTTTAGAATCGATATAAATTCTAGATTCATCTTACCTGCTTCAAGACTCTGCTCAGAGTTATGTTCGGAAGGATTCTTAAAGATTTTTTCAAATTCCACCCACCGAAATACCGAATCAATAAAATAAAAATTTATTTTTACCATATCCCTTCGGAATATCCCAAGAAAGACCTCTAGTGGTTACCACTTCATTTCTAAGTTCTATATTTCGAAAATCTAGACAGTATCTAATTAGATAAGTATTTAACAATAACAAATCTAAGAAATTCAGTCAGAAAATCGCAGACTATAGAGTTTTTCACAAAGAAACTTTCGACTTGAAATCGAATTTCATTCAATAATTAAAAGTAATTAAAAATCGTCAAATTATTAAAAAAAAATAATTTCCCCAAAATAAATCTTTTCTAAAGAGAAAGTTTGACTTTATTGTGGGATTTAAGTTTTGAGTTCTTAACTCAATTGATTAAAATTTTCTTGAATGAATTTCTGCAATTTATGGGTGCGAATTTTTAAGAAATTAATTCTTGAAAATTCAGGCAAAGTTGGTCGGATGAAGTCTGGGAAATTTTCCATAACAAAACAGTAGAGAGTTGGAAAAAACGAAGTAATAGCTTAATCAGACGATAATAATTACCCCGATTTGTTGACGTCATCTTGAAAATAAAATTTGTTCGATTAACCCCTTAAGATTTTTATCTCAATACGTCTGTTAACTCGTCCCCTAAAAGAATCAAAAGTGAAATTTTTAAATTTTAAATTATCCCCCCGGGATATATGGACGTTTTATTAGATAGGGGGGTGTTTCGAAATTTCGCTCGGAGGAAAACTATGATCGAAATTCGGGGGTTGACTTTTTTTTTATTTCAAGAAATTACTTTCTTTATTATTCATTTAACGACAATTGTGCGTTTATAGAATTTTTTAATTTCCATTTGATCAAATTTTTTGCAAATTTCTTCTAAACTCTCCCGAAAATAAAAAAATATTATTTTGTAAAATTCGAAAGTTCGCCGTCAAAAATCGGGGGTTGATTTTTTTGGAATTCTGAGAAATTACTTTCTTCATTATTCGTTCAAGAACAATTCTGCGTTTTTAGAATTTTCAAAATTATTGGAAAAATCAGTTTTTCTTCGAAACGGTCCCGTTTATAATACAAATTTTATTTTGTAAAAATAAAATTGAATTTTTTTAAAATCTTTAGCTAATTTCAAATCAATTTTATTTTTAAAAATTATTTTGGAATTAGTAATAAAATTCAGATAAAGGAACTGAACGGAGGAGAAATTCGTTTTATTTTATTTTTTTTAATAACCCAAGTAAAATTCTCTGCAACATTTATTATATTTTTATCTGTAATAGAAATTATTTGACAATAGGTACATCCCATAAAATGTACAAGAAGGATGCCCGTAAAGCTTGCTTCTAAGTAAGAAACTGATACCCGTTAAGATTTGATTTTTTAGCTCAACTTTAAGATATACAATTTATTGATCCAGATTGAATTATCTGGATAAAACGGCAATTCTTAGCTATCCGATTATCCAGATAATCGTTGCAGACTATCCAAATAAAATATAATTTGGAAAACAATGGAACCTTTTATAGGGTTAGTTTTTAGTTAAATTTAAGCATAATTAAATTTATATAAACTAATTAGTTATTTATATATTAATTAACAGCCCGAATTGCTTTCTCAAAAAATTCCTCGTCTAAAGTAAAAAATTTTGTCTTATGCGTGAACCTCTTCGAAATTTATTGATGATCATCAAATTTAGAGAAGATATTATTTAGACCTAAAATAAATTTTAATTGACAAATATGGTCATGCAATTAAATTTCTATTTGGTGTCGATGTCAAGGGAACCAATATTTATTTTGCCAATGGCATTTAATTGTTAATTATTAGAAAAGAATTCTTTACCTTATACGAATTCTATCTTTCTTCCCTATAATAAGACATCATTACATCGAGAAATACATTGAACACAATCTCTTTTGGTCCATTGATAGAATCATTTACGGGGAGACCCCATCCATTTATTAACTTCTAAATAAAATCTGTAGATTAAAGTAAATATATGGATTTCCCACGACCCCAAATCTTCTGGAAAAAAAAACCAGTCCCTGATATTGTGGATGTAAATATAAAAACATTTAATCGATATAATTGTATAAATTGTATCGATAATATCTTTAAGATGGGAATTGTGATGAAGAAAGAACCAATGTTAATCAATAAATTTATAGTTTGGGTCTCGATACTGCAAGAAAAAAAAAATTAAATAAGTAAAAGTAGTTCAATTTTTTTCATTTAAATATATTTATTTATATAATTTTATCATTTTATCTGTGATATTATTTACCTATTATTAAAATAAAAATTTATTTATAAACGAGAAATGAAAATAAAATAAAAAGATTTTGCGTGAAATGGGGAAAAAAAATCTGAATACTTGAAACTGGTAAATGGAAATTCTATGCCATTCTGATGTCTATTATATGATAATTCATGACAATCTAAATAATCTTGTTCTATATTAGTTTTTCTGCACAACATTTTGCGTTTATTGTTTTTAATAAAATTTATTATTCTATTACGGCTGAAATGTTATCATTAAGTTTCATTGAAACTGTTCCCCCATGTGTGTGTTTAACGACAGGAAACATACATCTTTCAACCAAAGTAAATCGAATGAATTTCTATTTCTAAGAAATAGGAAAAAAGACTACTTTTCTTTCATTCAGTAACGTAATTAAAGTTAATTTAATTCGTTTAATTTGACCCAATGAAAACCGGTTTGAAGGAATCTATAATTCGGTTGAAGGAAATATGAAAGATTTAAACGGCGAACCTTAATACCCTTAATATCACACCTGACGGAATTTATTTTCAACATTTCGAAATACGAAATTCATCATTGATATTGTCTAGACATTTCTGTTGAAAAAGGATATTTTAAATTTGGATATAATAACCGACATCCCTTCGACTTTAAGTCGAATAATAAGAACAATTTTAAGATTATTATACGGGTGTGAAAAAAAAATAAAAACTCGTTAATATCCTTAAAATTAGCTTTTAAATAAAATACTTTTAAATATCATTTAATGGATTTCGAATTGGTATCTTGTCATAATATAATACGCCAAACACCCATTCATCTGTTGAAACATACAACAATTAATTGAATAGGACGGGGATCCTTGTCTAAATCTTTTGATATTTTTAAAATAAAATGTATCATGATTTTTATGTTTTTATGACTTAACTTAGGATAATTAATATAAATGTCTTACCTTTAACACGGATATCGTCAATAATATCGCGATTGTTAATCGCGATCTACTCCCCATTTTTATGAACTAAATATTTTTTCTGTAATTATGACTAATTTTTGGTAATTTTTTTTTGTTTAAATACGATCCAAGAAAAAATATTTAATTATTTTTTCATAAATAAAATCTGAAAAATAGAAAAGAGAAAATGTTAAAATTGTATTTTTAATTTTGTATAACTTTTTTATTTCAATAAAATATATTTTACAGGATGTTTCAGAATGTTTTGTTTCATTTTTAAGTATCTGATTTGCTTTTGCGAAATAATTTATTTTCAAAGGCGAAAATAATCTTCAACAAATTAGAAGAAAAATTCCCAAATAATTGCTTATTTTTAATTTAAAAAAGCTGTTCATTCGCTGAAATTTTCATATGTGAATGTATTTCTTGAACAGAATATGAAAATTAGCCTGAATTTCTCATCTATCCGTTAACAATCAAATTTCTAATCTAATAAATTTCCAGAAAATTTGGTAAATTGAATTCAGATCGATATTAAGATTTAATGGAAATTTGTAAGAAAATATTAGAAATCCTCAGAAATGAGCATTTCAGGTAGCACGGCAATTTAGTCGCAGTGTTTTTATAAATTTTCCACGACTAAATTGGGCAATGCCAAAATCAAAAAAAGCCAAGAAAACCCGTAAAACAGTGGCGTGCGGTCAACAACTCCATAAGATGTGCAGAATTTTATATTTATCTGGGCTAGAAGAAAATTTCAAAAACGCAGAAAGTTGCTTTGACAGTTAGGTAAAAATACAAAAATTAAATATTTCGGAAATTTATGTAATAGTTCTAATTTATCTAAGAAAGAATCGCACCGAGAAATTTGAATACCGGATATCGCGACATTTGATGCGGATTTCCCGGCTATTTTCTGCAAATCCAAAAAAAATGTAATGGCAAAGAAATCTTAGAAATTAGTTGAGAAAAAATATAAAAATATCAAAACTAAACTTTTCGTGCAAAAGCTATGCAAGAACTTAAAAGCTCCCAGAAACCTTTATTTCCGGAACCTTTTTTTTAACGTGTTAAAATCTATTTTCTATCTAGATAACGACGCTTTAACTAAATTTGAAATTTCCCCAAAAAAAAGCTTCAAAAGTCTCGAAAGCTCAATGACAGCTTATAATTTTTAAGTCTCTATATATTTAATTTGGAATAGAATTTTTTTCACATTCATTAAATGGAATAAATATGTAATTTTCGCAGAAAGCTATCTCTATTAAAACTATTAAAAACTCAACGAAAGCTCTAAGTTTCGAATTTAGTTTTTGACGTCTCAAAATTTATTTTCTATCCAGATAACGGCCATTTCAACATTTTCTAAAATTAAGCTTTAAAAATCTCGAAAGCTCATTGAAAGCTTAAAATAAAAATATCATTTTATATAATTTGGAAACTAATTTTCATTTCATTCATTAAATTTAGTTAAAATATGAAATTTTCGTTAAAAACTTTATCAATCCACTGTAAGAAATCTCAAAAAAAGCTTAAAGTTCAAAACTTAATCTTTTGCATTTTGAAATCTACTTTCTATCTATATATCGGTCCTTTCATGAAATTGTAAATTTTCCCCAAAAAACATGTTTTAAAAATCTCGAAAGCTTAAACAAAGATAATTTGCATTCAATTCAATTCAATTCAATAAAGCTTCAGCAGAAATTTTAATTTTCCACAAAGCTCTTAACTTTATAGCTTTACTGAGTAAAGTAATATTAAATTTTATCTAAAAGCTTTGGATAAGCTTGATGATTATTGTCAAAGTTTTTAAATAAAATAATTTCAGTTAGCAATAAAAATTGATTACGATTTGGTAGATATTTCAGGTGTGCTCTGCGCCTTCTGCGCATTACACTGCACGCCACTGCCGTAAAATATTAGTAGATGTTTGGCTAAATAAAAATACCCGATGTATGTGATAAATTGCGGCGAGGAGTAACAAGATATCAGAAAGAAGTATGTGAAGAGTCGGAAAAAATCGCGAGACGTTGAAAAATATAGGTAGGGAAATGTCTCATTGTTCCTCAAATTTTCCAGACTATTTCTTACTTGGTCTTGACTTCTAATGATTCTATAAAATTTTTTCGAAATTCTTCAATTCTTTGAAACTCTTTTCCTTCAACCCATTCTAACTTTATATCTTTATAAACTTCCGGCGACTTATTTGGACTTTTGTTCTGAATTTTTCATACTTTCACCAACCTCAATAATAATTAGTAGACTTTTTTCGATTTTTCCCAACTTTTCCTCAATTTGTCTAGACATTTTTCAATTTTATTCCCAATTTATTCCACACTTCTTTAATCTTTCCTAACTTTTCTCTTCAATTTTTGGGACTTTTTCCCAATCCCTCGGAATTTGATGTAGTCCCCGATTCTTCTCAATGTTAATTATCAAATTTCCCGAACTTTTAATTTAAAATAACGGCTTAAATCTTTAATAGCATTTTCTTTAGGGGAGGGGGAGGGGGTGGCATTAATTAATAGCTGGAAAAATATTTTTACATTGCAGTTTAAAATTTACATGTTTTAAATTTTATATTCTATCGGTAGGGGAATTTAAAATGTTCAGCAAAGAGCTTTACGAAACTTCCAAAGGCTCATCCAAAGCTTTTGCATAAAATGTTATTGATTCATTATCAAATCTATTTTATCCCCCGGTAAATAGGTAAAATTAAAGCTTTAATGAATTGAATGGAAGACAAATACGAAGGTTTTCTTACTTCTTATTTGCCCCTTGGCCTGAAATTTTGCAAAATTTGGCCAGAGATTTTTGAAGAATTTTTATTTTTATTATTTTTTTTTTTTTTTGGCGAAAATTTGAAATTTTGAGAAAAGAACGATATCTGGATATAAAATAGATTTTAAAACGTACAAAATTAAGTCCGAAGCTTAAAGTTTTCTTTGAGTTTACAATGGAACGAGAAAGCTCCCAGCGACAATTTATTATTTTATGTTTAAACCCACCTAATGAATCGATTAAAAATTGGATTCCAAATTATATGAAATGAAATTATAATTTTGAGCTTTCAATGAGCTTTCGAGATTTTTTAAGATTTATTTCGGAAAAGTTGTAATTTCGTTATATAGCCGTTATCTGGATAGAAAATAGATTTTTACAAATATTAAATTAAGTTCGAAACTTAGAGCTTTCGTTGCGCTTTAAATAATTTGAATAAGCTTTCTGCGAAAATTCCATATCTCATTTAAATTTAATGAATGGGATAGAAATCCGATTCCAAATAATATAAAATGACATTTCTATTTTAAGCTTTCAATGAGCTTTCGAAATTTTTTGTGAGAAAAGTTGATATTTCGTTAATTAATCGTTATTTGGATAGAAAATAGATTTTAAAACGTACAAAATAAGGCACGGAAAAAAAGCTTTCTGTGAGCTTTTAAGTTTTTACAGAGCTTTTTTAAGAAAAGCTTAGTTTTAATATTTTTGTATTTTTCCTCAACTAATTTATAAACTTCCTGCATCATTACATTTTTTTGGGTCCGAAGAAGTTTATCGGGAATTCCGGATCAAATGTAGCGATGTCAGGTAGACAAATTTACCGGTACGAGCCTTTACGAATTTTCTTAGATAAATATGTTGACCGCACCCCACTTAATTGATATGGAATTTCGATTACAAAGGGAGAGATCTTCGTCAGGTGTAATAATTGAGGAATTCATTTCGTCTTGAAAGTCTGATGCCTTGGCACAAATTTGGTTTTTCCAGATGTTCGTTTTGCCTGGTAAGTCGATAGGACTGGGGAATTGGGGATTTTGCCGAATTATAATACAGTCATACTTATGAATTTTATATAGAATCGGATCTTATCGCAACCTGGGTGGGTGCAAAAATTGATAATATTAGAGTTTCTGTAGAATTATTTGAAATTTTCAGTGAATGTGTTACCGTATGCTAACTGCATCCATATAAACTGCATTTTTTATTTATGCATTTTCAGGCTTTATTATTGTGTAAATGATTTTTATATTCAATTTTCTTTCAGGATATCTTTAAATATAGATTAGTAATTAATATGAATAGCAATTTCACCTGAAAATAGACGAGCTGTAAATTCAACGGAAACGTCTAGTATTTTCTTAATTATTTAATTATAAGTCTTGAAATAAATAGAATACAATACAGTTTATGGTTAATTTTATATAATAAATTAAATACCCTACATAGCCAATAAATGAACTGATTAATTCTCATTTAAAAAATATAAAAGAAAGAAATTCATTAATGAAAATAAATTCAATGAAATTGTAATATACGGTGAGTACACTTCGATCAAGATTTACGTCCTAAATTATTTATTTTAATTCTTTTTGATCTTCTACCTATACAACAAATCGGAAATTTCGTGAATAATCAAAATATTTGTTAGGACAACATTATAGGGCGATATTGAGGTTTAACTCTTTGGCAATAAAACTGAAAATCATACCAATTTTAATAATAATTTTCAAATAATAATTTATACTTATCTACTTGAGCGGTTAAAAATTAAAAAGAAAAAATTGAATTCATATGAAAGTAATTTTTTTATGATAATCCGTTAACAGCTAATTGAGGTTACAAATAATTTATAACGTTTCTTCATACAAATTAAATAATCTTTATATATTATAGATATACCATATATATTTTGCATAAAAAAGCTAATTGTAAGTCTAAGGTATCCGCAAAAACAAAAGGCCGATCAAGATGTCGATCGTTTAACAGATCAAGTAGTTGTAAAATTGGAATCACATAAATGTCAATTTGAGGATCAAAAGATATAAAAAATTCAATTTAAATTGGTAAGTAATTGCTATCTTAATATGGTGCAAAATCTACAGTAGTAATGACTCGTATCTAGCCACTAAAATACAATTTTTTGCTTAATCATTTACTTGATGTTTTAAAAGAAAATAAAATAAAGATTAAAATCTATTTACAAAAATACTTTGTTAAATATACAAATATACATTTAAATCTTCATTCAGGTATTTAGATGTAATTGAATGATGTTCCAATTAAATTGATGGCTCGGATTGCAGGTAAATCATCAGAGAAACATTTGTTTATCAATGAGTCGTAAATATTTTAAGAATTAATTTTAAGAATTAAGATAAATTAAATCTGGAGAGAAATAGACATCATTGACTTGTTTGTCCAAATTCTCAAAATTTATTTAATGAAAATTACAACTCGTAACTAATTCCTGCGATTTAAAATTATAATATAATTTCCAAATTTAAATTTAAAATTTAAAATTAAAACTTAAAATTTCCAAAACACCAAAAATCAATAGCCAAAATCCTTTATCTGCAGAATTTCGGGATTTTAAAATCTAAGCCGCAAGTTCTGGGCTTTTATCAAGAGTAAGAAGCAGATTGGTCGCTAACTACCATCTATAAACTATAAAATCTTTATGAATGGATTATTGTAATAATAAATTAGTAATAAGAGAGATCGAATTTTGGGTTTGGACCACCCCGTTCAAGTATAGAAAACCTTGCCGAAATTCAGTGCAATACGTTGGTAATTAGCCGTAAAGAGAGTAGACATATTCAATGTTTTTCAATGACAACCAAAATCGTAACCTTCTTAAACTTCCTTACAGTTATAATCCCAAACACCTTCGTTAGAACAATGCTGATAATATTCAGCGAGATATCTCGTTTCTGAATTTTTATCTGTTATATTTCTAGCTATGCATGGATGCAGAATTCCCAGAAATGAATTGAACTTATATGCTTATATTAACCGAATATGATCACTCGGGAGATAAATCTCATTATCGTCAAATCGTTGGCCAATGTCACAGCCTGAACATTTTAAAAAATAGTTAAGGTTGCATCGAATTAAATATTACAGAAAACAAGGATTTTTAAGGTAGAAATTTCGCGAAAAGAGGAGAAATTTTCGAAACCTGAAAATTTTGGATAAAAATCTGTAAATTTTCAAAATTTCCAAAAAATTCAAAATTTTTCTAATTATCCCGTTTTCATTAAATGCATTTCAATTTTCCAAAAATAAGTTTTTTAGTTGTAAAAAAATGAAAATATTTCTAAAAATGTTTGAATTTTAAAATTTTATTTTTTTTTAAGAAATTTTTAAACTTTCAATTTCTATTAGAAAATTGTTCATTCGATTTTTTGAAAAAAATTTTGGGGTTTTTTTAAACAATTTTTGTTTTGGTTTTGAAAAAAATCCGAAAATTACCAATTTCCATTAAAGAATTATCAAATCTTTTCAATCAATATCTGTGACCGTTATTTTTTTAAAAAAAATATTTTGTGGGGCTTTTATGGACTTTTATTGCCTTTCGTTTTTCTTTTACATAAGATGTGTGTCTTTTAAAAAAACCAAACCTGTTTTTAACATATGCTTTATGCCAACGTTTCGGAGAAGGGGACTATGGCCCTAAATGTAATTTATCATTCAAAACAATCCCTAGAAAGCAGATTAAAGAATCAAAAGCGTGATCTGTACAAAATCTGGGATCCCTTTGTGGCAAAAACGTCAAGGATCACTACCACACCACAGGTCATTATCCAGATCGTCGCTATAGAACGTGAGATATTGACATTAGAGGTTTTACATATCTACACATACAATAAATACCATGATATTGGGCGATTCTGGACGATGATATAAACACCAATAAACGTAAAGCTTTGTTCGCAGTATGTTAGTAATTTAGTCGAGTAACTCGAGTAGTTTAGTAAGTGATTAGTCGAGTCAATTCATTTTATTCCATATATTCGGGCGAGGAAAAATAGTATGGATTGACTAGGCCAAATTACTAGCATAGTCCTAACAAAGCTTACAAACATACAACATAACACCCCTACTAAAACACAAAAGACTATCGTAAGATAGTCACCATTTATAAAGATTAATTATTAATTTACAATAATTAATTTTAATTAATAATTTATTTATTTTTTCCACACATTGTTTTTGGTACCAAATTTTGTACCAATTGTTTTCAATAATTGTTAAAGAAATTTTTTGACAACCCATCGTCAAATAAAAGATAAAAGAAATTATATATCACTGTCATATTCATATAGATTTGCTATATAAAGAATAAAGTCCTGATGATGGCAAGAAAGGATTCCGAAACGTAGTAGTAAAACGTTTTTATTTTCTAAAGGAAAATTTTCTTTTGAAATAAAAACTGAGACGGATAAGTCCATAAAAAACTCATCAAATTTTTTTAATCAAATTTCCAAAATTATAATAAAATTTTTGAATTTTTTCTCATTTTAATTTTGAATCAAGAATATGAAAATTTTGAATTTCCATTAAAAAAACTTGAATATAATTTTTTTCCAGAAATTTCCAAAATTTTTTATAAATTTCTAGATTTCTAAATCTGTATTTGGGTTTTGAAAAAAAAACTGAAAATATTCGATTTTCATGAAGTTTTTTGACTTTGGTCGTTTTTTTTTTTATTAATTATTAATTTTAAAATTTATTATTCAAATAAGATAGGTAATTATTTGAAATAAAATTTATTGAATTTTCATTATTCGTTTTTCTCTATTTTTAAATAGAGGAAAATTTTGAACGAATTTTTTATTTTATCTTCTGAACTTGTCTGGAAGCATGTGGGGGTTATGGAAGATATTAAATGAGGGATATTATTTAATCGTAAATTATTTAACGGGGTAGACCCTAGAAAAATAGGAAAAAATCATTTTTTTTATTGCATTTATTAAATCTAGACAATATTTTGCAAAAATTTTCATTTCAATTCATTTGACCTCTAGAAGTGATTGAAATTTTGCCCCAAACTTGAAGGGTTCACATCGGGAAAATGGCAATTTAAATTTTTAAATTCGCTCTCCTGAAAAGTTGAATTTTTTCACTTCAATGTACCTTTTCTCCAAAACTACAAAAGATATCAAGTTCATTTTTTTATGTAGTTAGATGGCATCAATGACTACAATTAAAGCGCGGCAAAATTTATAAAAAGTCGACCCTGTTCGCGGGCAATTTCAAATTATTCATGGAAAAAAAATGCACTTTCAACAGTACTACACAATTTTCTGTTAATTATTTTTTAAATTTGGCCGGGCTCTAATTATAGTCATTGATACAATCTAACTACATAAATTTCATGAAGATGGGATGAACGGTTTCCGAGGAAAGGTACATCGAATTTCAATGGAAAATAGGCCTCAGGGTTTACCCCCTTAATGAGGCATCGAAGTAATGAAATGGAATAAATACCATTGATTTATTTCCGATTTCAATCTGGGATCAGTAAAAATTAATGAGAGTTAGGAGATTTTGAGTTTGATTAATTTAACATTTTGCAACCGTAATTGATTCTAAATGAAAATTAGTCGTGAACTATCACCATTTCAATGCCAGTATTTTGCTCAGATTTTTGAAAAAAGGGGAGGCACATACATTTTTCACTTCCGTTTCTAGGGTAGAAATCAGGCACACCTTCTTTTGTAAAAGAACAAATCCTTTATTTTAACCAGTAATCAACCCAACAAAGCTTCAAAATTTGCTTCATATAATATTGCTTCAAAATATTGAATTGAAATATGAAGCCTTTTTCGGAATATCGATTATATTTCCAACATTTCTAATATAAATTACGATATCAATTCTTGAATCCAGATTTTTTTTAAGAAAGTAGGCCTAATTTGGCCGAACCAAATTTTTTTGGATAGGGGATGAGCTAAACTAAAAAGTAGTTTCAGGGATTTCAGATAAAAAATTATTTAATCGAAATATGAAACCTTCTTCGGAATATTGATTATTTTCCCATACGTCTCCTATATTATATATATAAATCGCGATGAAGATTTTTTAACCTAGTTTTTTTAAGAAAATTTAGCCTAACTTGGTCGAACCAAATTTTTCTGAATAGGAGATAAGCTAAACTAAAAAGTAGTTTCAGGGATTTGGGATTAAAAATTATTTAAGCGAAGTATGAGGCCTTCTTCCGAATATTGATTATTTTCCCATATATCTCCTATATAAATCGCGATATCAATTCTTGGATCAAGATTTTTTTTTAAGAAAAGTTAGGCTAATTTGGCCAAACCAAATTTTTTTGGTTAGAAGATGAGCTAAACTAAAAAGTAATTTCAGGGATTTTAGATAAATAATTATTTATGCGAAATATGTGGCCTTCTTTTGAAAATTGAATATTTTCCCAAACGTCTTCTATGTATATCAATCGGGATGTAAATTTTTTAATCAGGATTTGTTAAGAAAAGTTGGTCTAATTTGGCCGACCCAAATTTTTCTGAATAGCGAATGAGCTAATCTAAAAAGCATGTTCAGGGATTTGAGAAAAAAAAATTATATAAGCGAAATATGAGGCCTTCTTCGGAAAATTGATCATTTTCTCATACCTATGTAAATCGCGATTAATATTAAAATTAAAATTTTTTTGTTTTTTCTAATAAATTAGCATGAAGTGTTTACCTATGACTCGATGAATTTATTTCTTCTTAATTTAATTTTCAGAATTCTGGCTTTGTAAATTTATGTCAAAGAATTAGAGTAAAAAGTTTCATTGGGATTATCAAATTACAACGATGCCAAATTAAGCATTATAAATTGTATAATTTTAAAAAAATAGGGATTTGAACGAGGTTAATCTTTAAAGGGCTGGATATTAAATTGTATGTCTCTGTGCAAAATTATGATTTATTTGCTAGAGATGTAAATTCCAGTTATAGATATTCTCCAAAATCTTATTGGTTCTCCACTCAGAGGGTATCTATATCATGGAAAATACCCCCCTCTGGATAAAAAAATTTTGATTAAAGCGCAGTGTCGTACGGTCAGTATCTTCATGAGGTATGCAGAATTTTAATAAAATTTTTACAGAATTTAATGACCATCAACGTTTGCTTCTTTCCTAGCCGGTTTTCTTAAAGCTTTACTCGTGTAATTTTAGACTGTATTTTTGTCATTTGTGAAATATCGAATTCCTATTTAAAAGTCATTGTCTTGAGATCGAAATTTTCGAGGATTTTAAAAATATAGAAAATTTCGTTGGCAGTCTCAACGGAAAACTGAAGTCCCAGGAACATTTTCCTTGCAACTCGATGAATCTAATCATACCGAATTATTTCTTTATAATTTTTGAATAAATCTCGTTAAGAGAAAGTTTTGAAAAAAGAAAACCCTCGAATCCTTTGTCCTCGAAGGGACAAAATATTTTTAAAAAACCGGAACTTTCGTCGGAATGTCTATAATTTCCCGGAAAAATTAAAATCTTTAAATCAAGAAGTGGAATTATTTAAATGATGATCTGGGTGATTTGATAAAATTTCATTTTTAAAATAATGCCTTTGCTCGGCAAAAATATACTTCGACAAACCTCAGTTTGACCAACCAAATATTCAATTTCTCCCTAGAAAATACCATAAATAAAATAATTTGAGTATTGATCGATTTAGCAATTTGCAGACATAAAAATTGCAACTTGCACGATGCTGTTAAAACCTGGGTAAAATCGATTAGCAAATTACCACAACCAAAATGGTACAAATTAATTTAATTAAGGAAAACAGTTCGTTTGTCTTTACTTAATTATTAATTTATTTAATAAGAATTTATATATTATTTATTTAATTAAATTCGTATGCATTTCGGTACAATCATCAGCAATTCTAGTCATTAAATTTCCAGTCCTTGTTACCCTAAAATTGGAAATTAAAATTAGAAATTATAACAATTAAATTTTTCAGACATTTAATATCCATTATTCAAAATTTGAAAAATAATATTTATTAAATGTTATGAGAAAATATCCGTTCAAACTTAAAATTTCTAAAATTTCCGAAATTGTTAGTAGTACATGTCTCCATGGTTCTATCACTTTTCTCCCATCAATGCCAAATCCTACGAAGAAAAAAATATCTAACAAATTAGCAGACAATTGCAATCATAAAATACAATTTGAATATCAAATTGTTAATACTTGATTATGATTTTTTTTATCAAAAAATTATCTTTAAAAATAATTTTTTTTTAAATTGTATACTCGCATAATCATGCTATTATTTCCATATAAATTTCATTTTAATTAATGCTTGCTGAGAAAGTGGGTCATTCAACACTCAATCTTAAAGAAAAATATGAGACGAATATAAACGATAACAAAAAAATTAAATGAAAAAATCTCTATAAATTCAGCCACCATCCAATCCAATATTTAAAGTGACGTTCAAATTTATGGCAAAAATGTGTAAATTAATTTGCCATAAATTTCTTTTGATTTCATTAATAACTTGATTAAATTGCGGATATAAAAAGAATTATTATTTCATAAAAATCTATCACCTATCTTCCAAAAAAAAAAAAATCCACTTAAGTTGTCATTTAAAATTAATTATAAAAATCAATTCCATCCAGGATAAAAAAATTTTCTTTCGATATCCCGAAAAAAAAATATTTGAAACAGGTGTCCCGATTTTTCCGTTCCAATATTTCTCGAAACCAAACTGTTTCACATCATCATTAATTCGTTCCACAATCCTAAACACGTATAAACCGTATCTTGTACCACTGACACACCACCGTTTCGATAAACCCAAGAAAATTTCTGTACGATCGTTCAATCGTAATGGATGATCGTCTTAAGACTGTTTCATCAAACCATACTTGTGAATGCATTCAACCGCGGTTTCAGTACGATCGCCTCTTACAAGTAAAAACAGAAAAGAAACGGGGAGAAGATAAAGAAAAAAAATAAAGAAATAACCATATGGTGAAGCGACAGACTGAGATCGGTGAAGAGATCGTTCATGCCTATATACATCATGTCTAAGTATTGGGAGACAACGGATCTGATAGTGTGGCAACAATTTGAACATGATCTCGCGCAAACAGTCAAGTATAACGCAATGTTCCATTGACCTACTGATATAGAACTTGGATCATGTTTCTCGGATATATTGAATAGAGTATAAAAATATGAGAAGGTTGATTCTTATGTTTGATTGCATAAAATTATCAAATTTTATTTAATACCTTTTTCGAATTGAATTTCGACTATAAATCTTAAGATCGTATCGAGAGAGAGTAAAATAGTAAAGAGAAAGATGATCTTACAAACGTATATAGGGTTTTATTTGGATATAAACTCTACAACTTTATAATCGTTTCAAGTGAAAGTTGTTCAATTCAATTTTATTTATTTCTATACATTGTTTAGATAAAATAAAATTAAATTAAATTGATTTAAATGGGATTTAATCGCGTATAATTTTATATCATAATATTGTATATGTATATGTATAATAAATTGGGCTTTTTTTAATATAAAACATTTGTATAATAATTGAGAGTAATTTTTGGAAAGTATATAAAAATTCAAATTTTTATTTGGACAAATTTGAAATGAATTTAATAAATCTTTTGAAAATCGAAAATAAAATTGTATTGCGAAATTTACATATTTTATTGTATTATGATTAATACAATGAGAAAACTAATAAACTCTTCAATGGCAAAACCGTGAAATTGATATTCATTTATGAGATATCAATAGGAGGCGGTACTGATCGGCTTTTCGTGCTGAAATATTATTCATATCCCGGATATATATTTTTTTCTCGCTTTTTCAGGCAATGGACCTATGGGAATATTTCCCATTTTATCTATCTTTTGCTGGACTGGTTTGAGTAGTTTAACTTAAAACCATAAATCCCCGAAAAATTGTATATTTAATCTGGGGTCCTTCAGGGCAGTCATTTGGGTCACCTTTTATTTCTGTCATTCTGTATTATAAGTATTATATGAAATTGAATCTCTTAAATTAGTGCTAAGGAATAGGCATAAAAGGATACAAAATCTATTCAGACCTTGTTGAGGGCCTATTCAGTAACAGGCTGTCTTTAATATTTTCTCGTTTCTCAATAATACTTCCATTTAGGCCTTTTGCAGTATTTTTAGATATGTTAAAAATCTGAAATAAGGGTTCAATAAAATCATTAAACTCCTTCTTGCAGGACCAGTGGCGTGTAGTTATCATCTCCATAAAGTGTGCAGAATTTTATTACTTTATTCAAGAGAATATTACTTAGCGCTATTACCAGAGTGCATGACAAATATGTTCATCGGTCGGAAAGAAATTGTAAAACGCAAGAAGTTGCTTTCACAGTTCGGTGGAAATACAAAAATTAAATATTTCGGAAAATTTGAAATTTATCTAAGAAAAATCAAAAATTCGTATAAGCTCGCACCGAAAAATTTGAATATCGCAAAATTTAATCCGAGTTTCCCGATGATTTTCTCTGGATCCAAAAAATGTAATGACGCAGGAAGTTTATAAATTAGTTGGGGAAAAATAAAAAAATATCAGAACGGAACTTTTCGTACAAAAGCTCTACAAAAACTCAGAAGCCCCTTTAAGACTCTATTTTTCGAACCTTATTATTTATGTATTGAAATCTATTTCTCATCAAGATAACGATCCTTTGACCAAATTTCAAATTTTTCGAAAAAGCTTCTTCTAGAAAGCTCATTGAAAGCTTAAAATTAAAATGTAATTTTAATAAATTTAGAATCCGAAGAAGTATGGATTTCTCGCTAAAAGCTCGTTAAAATTATTAAAAGCGCAACGAAAGCTCTAAGTTTCAAACTTAATTTTGTACGTTTAAAAAGCTTACAAGCTTTCTCAATCCATTGTAAGCTCAAAAAATCGGTCCTCTCACGAAATTTCCAATTTTCCCAAAAAAAAATGCTTGTGAGGCAGCGGGGCCCCAGAAATTGAATTTTTTGAGCGTTAACTTTCCAAATAAAATAAAATTATTTGTGGTAAATTATCCTGCTAAATTTTACAATTTTTAAATTTGACAAAATTTACATTAAGAATTTAACAATCTTAAACAATTAAAATTAAATTCAAATTGATTATTTATTTTTGTGGGGCAAGGGGGTCCCAGAAATTTAATTTTTTGAATTTCAAACCAATATTGATTATATTTTTTTATCGGGATCCCTCGGCTAGGGATCGGTGTGGTGTGCCCATGCCTACATAAAGATATAATTTCGGCTTTCAATTCGATCTTTGGTGGTTAGCCGCAAGTCATTTTTAATAACTTACTAGCTGGTTATTACGAGAATGTTACGATAAAAGTCCACTTGTTATGAAAAGTCGTGGAAAAATTTGGAAACGGCCGCGAGACTTTCCAGGACTATATCCTGATGACTTTCTCCCATTTTTTCCCTTCCACCGGACGTTTCCCGATATTTCTACAACATTTCTTCAATAATTTTCATTTATTTGCCTTTTTCTGACTTTTATTGAGATATTTTCCTTCGTTCTAAATTTTTTCGGCTTAATTCGTAATTTTCACGGAATTTTCCGAAAGCAGGTTTCTGCATAATTCCCCGGAATATTTCTTCAAAGTTCATGAATATTTCTGTAAAATTCCAGATTATTTCTGCAAAATTCACCAGAATGTTTCTGCAAAATTCCCCGAATAATTCTGCAAAATTGCAGAATATTTTTGCAAAATTCCCCGATTATTTTTGCAAAATTTCGGAATATTTCTGCAAAATTCTCAAAATGTTTCTGCAAAATTCAGGAATATTTCTGCCGAATCCTAGATTATTTCTGCAAAATTCCCCAAAATATTTCTGCAAAATTCCAGATTATTTCTGCAAAATCAAGAATATTTTTGCAATATCCTAGGATTATTTCTACAAATAGGGATAATTCTGCAAAATTCCTGAAGTTTCCTGGAAATGTTCAGATTATTTCTTTAAAATTCAGGAATATTTCTGCAAAATTTTCCAAAATATTTCTGCAATATTCCACGTTTGAGTGCACAAACCTCACATAAATGCTTGTCAAAATTTTATTTGTCAGCCAATCATTTATGTGAAGAATAGTGCAGTTTTTAAATTTTGCCATTTATATGCAAATTTGGAGCCAATCGAAAAAAACCATTAGGATATTCGGATTCTACGGAAAATTTCGAGATTCCTCATCTAAGAAGTTTAGGCCTGCAGAAGTTAATAAAATAATTATGGAAATAAATAGTTGTAATTAATTATTCCGTAAATTTTGAAGCCCCGCCTGTAACCCTTTTGAAATAATAATTAAATTTAGAAATCCAAGCAGGATTACAGTTCTTTTCTGTCCATTTTAAGGAATGTTAATATTTTAATTTGCGTCTTCAGAACGCTGTTAGTATCCTCTTTGAGTTATTTAATTTACCGAGCCCATTTTAAAAATTTTAAATTCATCAAAGAGTAACTGTAATTCATGAGATACATTTAAATGCGTTACAAATATAATAAAAAATATTAAAAAATATTTTCTACAGCTTTTAAAGCTTTTCTTGTGAATTTTAGAAAGATTAAAACTCACTTTCAATTCTTTAACTAATTTAAATTCGAAAATATCGATTTTGTCCAAAAACATCGGCTAACAATCGTGGGTTTTCTAGCTATTTTAGCGAAACGCATCTAGCGACCTGAAATTTCACAATTCCTTAATTTTGATATCAAAATTTTATTTTATCAAGAAATTTTACCGAGAAATTTGAATATCCAGCATCGTGACTTTTGATCCGGATATCCCGATGATTTTCTTCGCATCGAAATAAATGTAATGATGCAAGATATTTACAAATTAGACGAAGAAAAACAGAAAAATATAAAAACGCAACTTTTCGTACAAAAGCTCTACCAAAACTTAAAAGCTCAAAGAGAGCATTATTTCTCGAACCTTATTTTCTATGTTTAAAAATTTATTTTTAATCCATTATAACAAATCCTTTACGAAATTTCAAATCTTCGCAAGAAAAGTCTCAAAAATTTCGAAAGCTCATTGAAAGTTTACAAATTAACATTTGTTTGTAAGTAATTTGGAATCGAATTTTTATCCCAGCCATTAAATTTAAATGAAATAAATGGAATTCTCGCTGGAAGCTCATCCAAACTATTAAAAGCGCAACGAAAACCCTAAGTTTTGAACTTAATTTTTTATGTTTAAAAATCTGTTTTCTATCCAGATAACGGCACTTTAACGAAATTTCCACATTATCAAAAATAAAGCTTTAATAATCTCGAAGGCTCAGATTTGATTTAAATATTTTATTGCGTCAGATGAATTTTTCGAGAAAGTATAAACAAGCACAATGAATGATTTTCCGATAATTTGCCTTCATTTCAATTCAATTCAATTCATTAAAGCATTCGAATGATTTTAATTTTCCACCGAGCTTTTAACGAAAATTTCCGATTTCATTTGAATTTAATTATTGAGAGAAAATTTAGATTCCATACAGACTAAAATAAAGCTTTCGATGAGCTTTTGGAACTTTCTTAAAGCTTTTTCTGAAAATTTTTAATTTCACTGATTTTATCAATCAATAAGATGAAAAATAAATTTCATAGCATATAAACTCAAATCCGCTACGATAGAGTTTTAGTGCAGTTTAAGTGCAGATCACTGCACTGAACTGATATTACTGAATCTGCCCTGATATTTTTGGACCTATTTGTGGATAAAATTGCAGACTATTTGCCCGACTAATTTCGTGAAAATGATTTCTTGTTTTAAATAGAATGGGAAATGAAACTAAAAATTTTTTAATAGAATCTTGTACTGGTCCCTATATGCCCAATACAAATATTAGATTTACAGGTCTTACACTTCAGATTTGATTTACTGTTTACAGATACGTCCTTGTGGGTTAGTCTGGGAAGCATCGTGGCAATGATTATTGTCGTGGTTGGAAAAAACGTTCCCAAATATCTAGGTTAGGATAATAATAATTATCAAGAGTAGATGATAATGGAGAAGCACAACAATCCAATTACGATCGCCATCAACCTTAATAAAGGAATTTATTTTATTTTATTTTTTTTTAACATTTTCTTTATTTAAAAATTATTATTAAATACATACCTACTTTTTATCTTAATACATATTAATCAAGGATTAACATACCCCTTGTATTTCTAGTTAATATTATGTTTCTTGCTCCTTGTTTTTGATGCTTTTAATTTATTTAAATGAAGCTATCAAAATTTCAGATTGATTAACTATTTTTTATTTCCACTATCCCAAAATTAATTGAGGTGAAAAGATTTTATAAATGTACCAGAGTCGCATTAAAATAATTCAGTTAAACTAATAATAAGAATTAAACGCTTAAAAACAGAAACCGATCGATTCGGTTCTGTTTTACTAATTTCTCAAATAATATCCTTATTTTACAAATATTTTTACTAATTCTGGTATCAATATTAGACAAGGTAAAGTAATTAATTTAACGAAAATCGGGTTCATGACATAGCAGTTTATTTTAATATTTTATCATTAAACCATAACCAATATTCCCTCGATATTAATTTTAATCTAATTTTCAAAGTTAAATTCAGAATAATTGTCATAAAACCGTCAAATAATAAAATAATCTCTTTTAATTTTCTTACATAAGATTTGATTATTAAAATATATTTTAAAATATAATTTATTTCCTCGACCTTGTCCAGAAAGGCCAAATACTTGTTTCAATCCACATTCTTCATTTCCACATCATAATTAGAACAGCATCTTCTTCTTCGTACAAGCTAATTAAAAGGTGTTCAAGAAGAGATTACAAAATGATACATTTAATATGGCTTTCGAAATTGTTTTTCAACTTTGGATGCTGAGAGCGAGTAAATTGAACCAACACTGTTATAATGAACAGTAACATAATTAACTGTCAGGAATTTTTTTTCTTTTTATTATTTAAAAAAGAATATAATCATTTTGTTTTAATTGAAATTAATTAAATGCACCTAGAAGTGCAGTGAACAATTAAAATATAACGAAAATCAATTTCGATTAAACCAAATTGATTAACTGGGTTAAGCGATATTCTTGTTATATTTATTATACCAAAATAATAAGAAACAAAAAATACAGTCAAGGCCAAATATACAAATATTTGTATTAATTAAATGAATTTTTATTATATGGTAGAAAGTAAAATAATAATAATAATAATAAATATATATATATATATTGAATTGAATACCAAAACAAAAATCCGGCCAAACGCAGATGGATACCTTAAAAAAAATAAATTCTCTTAAGACTTTCTTGTTCAAATATAATAAAATAAAGTGAATCTCGCTCCAAAGAAAAGAAATAAAATATAAATTCATTAAATAAAAAAATAAACAAAGAAAGATGTTAAGAAAACTGGTATGCGGCTATTGTTTTATTATTATTCATTTATTCATTTATTTTTAATAAACAGAAAATATTAAATAAAATCTTTCCGAAAATATGACTGATTTCCCTCCAAAAAAAAAAATTATATGGACCAGAATCTCTGCCCCCATACGGAATAATGATGATCGAAATTCGTTAGACGAACAGAATTTTTAAAATAAAATAGATTTCACCGTCACAAATTAAAATTTACGCATGGAAACGTAAAATTAACTTGAATATAAAATCGGTTGTTTCAAAATAAACGGCTACCATTCTTAAGATCAGTGATGTCTGATCGGTATTTTCGAATTTGTTATTATAAGAAAAAGTGTCTAGATACCCTTTAAATTATCATTCTTCAAGATTTTAAATTCTAAAAGTCAAAATAATGCAGAAAATTTTGTAGGAATGTCGGAATTGTCAAATGAAAGTCTGAAAATGGTGATAGAATTTCTGTAATTAGGTGAAGGAAATTTTAGGGAAAAATCGGTATTTGTACATTTCCCCAAACATTCTCGAAACGATAAATTTTCTACTTTTCCCAGAGACTTTCCAATTTTTAATTCTCGAAGTTATCCAAACATTTCGGAATTTTCACTGACATTTTCTGAATGTTTCCCGAAAGTATGAACCTGAATATTCTCGATTAGCTCGACTATTTCTGACCGATTTTCCTGGGATTGATTTTAGATAATTACAAACATTTTTTACACGAATTTTTGGAAAAAAATCGCACCTAGACTGGCCGAAAAAAATTTTGCCAGTACTGGTTGATAAAAATCCAGATTTCAGGTGATAGGACTGATAGAAAAAATTTAATAGAAAATTCGTTGTAAAATAATTGGTAGAACAAACATTTGTGCAAATTGTGTTTTTCCTTCTTTTCCTTCCGATTCCGTATGATACAGTAATGTTTATTAAATTTTCCGCTTTCATGAAATTGTTGAAGTTTGACGAAATTTTGATAAATTTTTTAGTCAAATTTCCTATCCGGAAAATGTTCAAATATTTATTTAAATTCTGGGATCCCGGATTTCGAAAAATTGGAAAAACCAGGAGAATGTAATAATCAGCTAAAAACTAATAGAAAATGAGGTTCGAAATTCGAAGAAAAAGGGTACATGGAGAAAGTTGGTAAAATTGCAGAAAAACCAAGATTTATCGAAAACCTGGATTTAAACCTGGACTGGTCTAAAAATTCAAACTGGTCGAATAAAATACAGCGTAAGGGATGGTAAAAAAAACATGAATTATTATAATTAAATTTTCAGTTTAAAATATAACAAAAATCAGGTCATCAAAGTTTGAATATGTAATGAAGTTCTAAGAGTCTCTTGATCTAAATATTTTTGGGAACGAGTTGAATATTCGAGGTTTTCCGTATCTCCCAGAGATACCCGGTACCAAATGGAGAGAAAAAGTTTACGAATTTCTTAATATCAATTTTAGGCATAATTTTAAAAATGAAATTTCCAGGATACGGTTTAAATTTTTATATTTTTTTTATTTATTATTTTTATTATTTATTATTATTTTAATTTAAAATTTTTTAATATAACGACTTTCGTCAAATCGTCAATAACTGTGACACCCACCGTTGATTAATTGGCCTGAAAAATTAAATTCGGCGCACCTCATGGAGACGTTGGCCACACACCACTGCTTAAGATCTATAATAAATATCTTTAAGAATTAATTATTTTCTACCCTAATTTTATATAATTTTAGATTAAATCAATTAATTCATAAGTTCTGTAATTATAATTATAAATTAATAAAATTAATTATTAAACGCATAAAATATTGGAACTTTTAATTAAATACTAACCAATTTAGAAGTTCATGCGGGATAGAGGATCCAGAAGAATTTAAGACAGCAAATATTGCAAATCTACTGCAAATCTACTGGCGGCCAATCAGGACTTGGCAGCAAAAAAATTATTTCGCAGGGATCCTATGTTTAATTAATTAGTTTAATTTGTAATTAATTTAAATAATCTGTAATCGCAATTCAATTATTAAATATAACTAATAATTATTATAATAAAGGGAGAGTACCAGGCTGCCAAATACCTAGCAACCAAATCGCTAATATTATCTGCTAATATTAGAAATTTTAATAGTACAATCCAATTAAGGGATAACTTACTAGAGACAAAGACATTAAAACCTTAAGGTGTTATCCGGCAAGTAATATTTTTAATATAAAGTCGAAAATAAATTTTAATGAAAACCGATTGGAGTTTTAAAATTTTCTTAAATTTTCCGACGTTGAATAACTATTTAATTTTCCTGGATTGCTTTTAAATTTCCTGGATGGTACATTCAGAGGCTACTTCCTAAAATCCTAAAATTTAAATCAATTGTCCCTTGAAAATAAATCTGCATATTTTAAGAATAACTTAATCAGGAATGAATGATAGTTTTATCAGACCCGAGTCTGGTATACAATTTGGTGGTTCGTTTTAAAACAATAAGTTTATTAAGTGTGTTTATGATTATGATCATCACCGTTTAAATTAGACGTGATATTAATGTTAGCACAGTTTTAAGACGAAAAAAAATCTACTTATTACTCGTAGATATCCAAAATAATTTCTTTACCTAATCTGTAGGTCAGTAGTCGTATTATGGGACTAGGTGGATATACCAGAGTTACATGTAGGTGTTAATCTATCCCCCAAAGAATGATACATTATTAAAATTCTTAATGCAGATAATGAGCTATCAAGTAATCTTTATACTTACTTTATACTTGACGAGCAGATGCCTACTTTCTTCTCGAGAAGGTTTCCATGTATACAAAACTACATCCGAAACTTAAAGCTTACTCTGAGCTTTAGAGATTTTCAAAAGCTTTTCGAAATAAAATTCAGTTTTAATTTAAATAATCATTAATCCATGAAAAGTAAATTATAAGTTAATTAAAAGCTCTTCGTGAACTTTGGGAACTTTTTTAAAAGATTTTAGGTGAAAATTTCAAATTCCGCTACCGTTAATTTATTTGACTGAAAAATAGGTTTCGATACGTATAAAATTATACCCCAAAGTATAAAAGCTTTTATGGGAAAATTTCAGATTTTATTTAAATTTAATTAATCAGATAAATGGATATCAAAATTAATGAAGCAAAGTTTTAATTAAAAGCTTTCATCAAGCTTTGGGATCATCAATAAAGCGTTTTTCAGGAAATTTCAAATTTTATTGAATGAAAATTATTTGTATAGAAAAATTATCTTTATTTAAGGAATACTATTCTACTTTGAATTAAATTTTTTTTCGAATTTAGAATGTATTAGTATCTCAAGAACATTGTCCTAAAATATTTTTCCAAAATTCGAAAAAACAAAAAAGTTATAACCATATATGTACCATATAAGTACAATGTATAATACATATATGGGTACAAGAAACTTTAAAGCTGTTTTTTTCGAAATAGGGTTTTCGGAAACGAATGACACGATTTCTCTGGAACCACACGTCCAATTTTAATGTCGCATGGCTCATTTT
>JANTOP010019659.1:0-13430 GCA_027564815.1 Symmerus nobilis | reverse complement strand
ATTATAATTGAACTTAGATCAAGTTTTGAACCGAGTTCAGCTGAACCATGATTTGAACGCCTATTGAAAAACCGGGCATTTTTTTTACATCATTTTACAACGCTTTATTATTATAATTATTGGTCAAAGTAGACGCCTAAAAAAAAGGTACGTGGATGGCCTGGGTGATTTCGGCTCTTGAGGACATCTGAAATAAAAAAATCGAATTGATTGTTAATCTGTAGTTGTCGTTCTGGCCGGAACTAGGATTATTAAATTTTATCAGAAAATAACAAAATCGTGGACTTAAAAAAAAAAAGTTATTTTTTCCAGTACAAATCGGGCTGTAAAATGGAAAGTTAGGGATGGAAAAAAAGATCCTAGTCCCGGCCAGAACTACTGATGTGTAAAATAACGTGTACAAATTTTAGGCGAATCGGTCAGATAGAAAACGT
Source organism: Symmerus nobilis (assembly GCA_027564815.1). NCBI lineage: Eukaryota > Metazoa > Arthropoda > Insecta > Diptera > Mycetophilidae > Symmerus > Symmerus nobilis. The sequence continues at coordinate 12,996 of JANTOP010019659.1, read as the reverse complement.
TTTTTCACCCGGGCCGACTGAAAAAACGTTGTTTTGAGATAAACGTGCTTAAAATTTCACGAACAGATTTTTTGAAACAAAAAAAAAATTTGTTAGTAACCTTTACATGTCAGTAATAACATACTAAAAAAACAAAACCATTGAATTTTATTTTCCCATTAAAAAAAATTCCCGATAATGACGAAAATAAAACTTGCAATTTACCAGACTACTACCTTAAGTAAGTTAATGTAATTTATGCGACTAAGGCTCAACCTCATTTAAATTAATAATTAAAACGTTTTGAAAACTTAAAGTGAAAATGAGAGCATATTATTTTTCTTCTCTTGGAGAAATATATAATGCCAAATATTGAAATTATACCTATGTAGGTATACCAATACTTATTTCGTATAGCTTACAGAAAGATGATAAGTTTAAATGTAGATGAATATCTTGTTTAATATTAAATATTAAAGAGATTATAATTGGTTTCTGATAAGAAAATTACTACAGATAAAACCACGATATCTCATTAAAAAAAGTAGGGTATGTTACGTACATTATATTATTTTAATAACCCAATATTCCAGTATTATACCTTTACACCTTAATAAATCCTGTGTTTTAATCTAAGTCTTTAATATTAATATATTCAGGGATTAAAAATATTATAAGAAGGTTTTTATTAAATATTTATTATTGAATTAATGTTATCTTTTGTGATGCTCAAATGCTTAATTAACTGTTAATCTAGCCGTAAGCACATCATTCCTTTCGTTGAAATATTTTCAAAGGAGTCACTTTTAATTTTCAATTTAAATTTTTAATGCCTTGAAAGCATATTTTCTGGAAAACAATGTGGGAAAACAATTTCCGAGAGATATATAGTCTACAATAGGAGTATAATATAATTATATACAATAATTCAAGGTCGTTTTTAAATTTTTCATGTTGCAAATGATGACGTATTTTGATTTCAATTTTTGCATTATATCTATTTATCATAATATCTATTTCCTTATTTATTATTAATAAATTGTATTGCGATAAATAATATTATAGCCTTAATGTTTGTGTGGTTAACTCTCCATTAACTAAAGTCAACTTAAAATTAAGTTGGAACATTAAAAAATTGAGTACGAATAACCCAATTAAAGCCGACTTTTGTTAACTAATGATTTAAAACTCTCGAATTAAATTTTATAATTACACCACAACAGAGGAGGTTATGAGGTATAACATATTTTACGATAAGATATTAACACATCGGGATGGGCTTTTAGAAGATTAGGGGTCATGGAACTTATGGCGAAGATGATAACATCAAAGCGTCTGTAAGCTCTTCATTGTTCAAGAACTCTTCATTGTTAATTAGATTCCATTTCTTCGCATATTACTTACTTTCTGTAAATATAAAATTTCAACCTAAATAATTGATAAATTTCATAGTTGTATAACATTCTGCCGATTTCATTAGCATTTTCAGAAGTTTAAATTATGAGCACATTAACAAATTTTCTGTGTTATTTTAGTCTATTTTTAGTTTAAAATTCCTAGATACTGGAACAAGAAATGTTCTATGGTCTTGGAAACCTTCTTATACAATTAATTACAATTCAACTACATACAATTAATTTAAAACTATTTAAATAAAATATTTAATCAAAGAATAGAAAAATTTAGAATGACTTGTTTTAGATGAGTTTCATATAATATCAAGAGAAATTTTTTAATTTTTGGACTCATGATTTTTGATTTGAATTTTTGTTTGAAGAGATTTTGTAGAGACGTAAACTATCTCAAATAAAAAATAATGTTAGTCGAAGGAAAAGAGCGAAAGTTATTCGAGGTCAAAGTTTATGCAAACCCGTATGTAGAGTATGGATCAAATGAGCGAACGGCCTATCTGATTTTTGCTTGCGAAACCTTAAATTAACAGGAAAATAACAAAGTTATTATCTATTAGGATTATTCATACCTACATTAGGAATATATGAAATTATATTAGTATTAATAATAAAATTTCCAAAAAATTTAGAGAAGGATACGAAGCTTCAATCCGTGAAGCTTGCCAGATGGCTTTATTTTCGATTTAGAAGTAATGATTTTGGTGTTTTCATGTTTCATGTTTTCATTTTTTCCAAATTCACTGATATGGCTTAGGCCGGTCATCCGATACGATTTATAATATTACAATACGACATATTGTCGATTGATTTTAGTAGTCTATATCTCGGTATATAATGTTTATGTATTTAACCATCAAATTATTTCAATCATACCAAACATATTCTACCACATATATTCTTGATTTTATCGATCTGGCTGAATAAGTAGGATCATAAAATCCTTCCATGCAAATTGGAAGCAGCAAAATTACAGTCACATTATAATAGATGGTTATAAAAACACTACACATATTTTTCCAGTTTGATGTAATAAATTTGCTACCCTAGATTAGGGGGGCATGAGTCCCAATTTCATATGCACTGTAAGCTATGTATAGTATATAAAAAGTATGTTAAGTATATATACGTAAATATAAATGTAGATGGGATGTGCTCCTTTCATTGCTTTTCGATTTTATTGAGAACACTTGTACATTCAATTTACAGAGAAATGTATGAGTTCAATAAGTCAGAATTATAAAGTATTCAGTCAAATTGTGCATGATTAATATTAGAGACTATAATATACGTTACATATTTTAAAATTCATTCCAAGATTCTAATGTTTTCATAAAAGACATACCCAGTATTATAAAGGAATAGTGAGTAGCCATTCAATTTGGTCCTACACGACACTCTATTTTTAATATGATTACCTTCAACCAATAACGAGATTTCAATTAAGATTCAAACATGAAATAATTCAACGTTTATTAGCAATATTTCTTCATTGAGGTTAAATAACCCATATTTTTCTTTAATTAACAAATTATTTCTTATATCCGATACTTGTATATAGAGATGGCAATCTCGCGATCCCGGGATCCCGAAATCCCGGGATCCCGCACAATTCTGTGAACCCGAAATCCCGGGATTAGAAACAAATTTTCCCCGGGATTTCAGGATTGATTTAGTCTATTATTTTTTCTAAAAATCTTAAATCCATTGCATTTGCTCTTGCCATATAATATATAGTGTATATAATATGTGTCCAGCTCATTAGGAAAACAATTTGTTTCTTTCAATTCCTTGATAAAAAAAAAATAATATCTAGGTGCCTTAACATATTTTTATGTAGCTAATATGATGCACACTTGTAAAATACACCTAAAAAGAAAAATTCGTTTTCAACGAAAAATACGTAATTACTTCTTTTGTTTTTAAATACTGTTATTTCACTTAATCAAAACCTACTACAGATAAATTATAGCACGGATAATAGATTTTTTAGGTCTCATTGGTAGTAAGTATTTTCCTTTATCATACTTGATTAAAATATTTAATTAATTACAAATCGTGTCATGAAGTTCAAGGCGTGTTTTTAGTGTATTAAGTATAACGAGTATTTTACTTTTGATCTCGTTGAATTGTTGTCAATTTTCATTAAACTGTTTATTTTCGTATTACATTACCATAATAATAAATAAATAAATAAAAATACATATTTTCTATTAATGTATTATAGTTGAAGAGCTTTAAGAACCAATCCCGGGATATCCCGGGATTTCCCGGGATTGAAAATTGCCCGGGATTTTTGCCATCTCTACTCGTATATAATTGATGGGAAATCAACTGTAACTGTTTCCAATTGCTCAGTAAATATAAAAGGAGAAGTAATTAGTAAAACAAAATAGAAAGTGTGGTATCCAATATTATTCTTACCGAATAACTTCGATATTTTCTAGAGAATTCAGAAAATAATTTTATACCAAATGAACGATAAATGAAGGACATTTATTTCACTTAAATAAAGAACAAGGAAAAATTTGAATGTACTATTGCCTTTTAGTACAACTACCTACATATATAGCTTAGGCTTAGAAGTTTTTTGAAACTATTTCATACAAGAAAATTATAGAAATTTAGCTTTCGATAAATTTGTGATGGAATTTGTACTATTTCAATCCAACTTCACAAAAAAATAAGCAATTTCATCTGCCATATACAAATAATTTGTAGGAAGTTATTAATAATTAGATTCGGATAATAAATCAATTTACATCCAATCCAATTAAGGGGGGAGTTAACACTTTAAAATTTTCAAATAATGAAGTTTGTCTTTAATAAATACATTCTTTGAACTCTCTATTAACAGGGTTAAAATTTTTTATTTACATAAATATGGGAGTTGTAGCCATTTTGGAGTGAGCGCGTTATTGATTTTTCATCTAGAAAACGAATCATTCAAAACTACAACTGCTATAACTAAACTTTTTAACTGCGTTGACAGCCTACAGATCGTATTTGACGTATCTGCCGTTTCATTTTTATGATCGAGAGGGATTTACTTAGGGATCAACTGGCCGGATTTTCGATTTTGTGATTTATTTATTTTTGGGAATAAAAAGAGCTCGATAAATTGTCAAATATTAAGGTCACTCCGTAAAATAAAATTTGTTCAAAATAAATTTTTTAGAAATCCGGCCAACTGACCCCTAAGTTAGAGCTAAAAAAATTAACCAAAAATTGGTATCATATGGTTATTGGAGGCTCCAGCCTGTCAACGCAGTGGGGCATATTTTCCAGCATACCCTTTTATCGGAATTCATAACTTTGGACATTCTCAACAAAATGCTTTAGAAAATAAATGAATAACTTCAAGAGTGCCTTTATTTAGAATGGCACAAAAACAAATATGTATAATAAAAAGTTTTTGCATTCCTTACCAAAAAAAAAAATCGTAAAAATGCCTATTTTGTGGCATTCCAAAGTGTTGATACGATTGAGCGCTAGAGTAGGTAGGTAGTCTAGCCTCGAAAGTCACAGAATATTTCATATGGAAGCGCCTATGCTCCCTAGAAGAGTAGAGGTAAAAGATGATGACGATGAATCAGAAATATTCTGAAATATACTGAATGAATAATCAGTGAAATATTTATGAAAATTTGCTCTATATTTTGAAGAAAGTTCTTTTCATATTTTGCATTCAGAATATAATAATCTATTTGCTAGGAAATAGATTATTTTATATATGTATCGTATTATTAGTACGATGACTTTTGGTGCAATCAAAGTTTACTGAACTAATCTATTTTTTCCACCACTTTAATCCAATTTACCAATAATAATTTGGTATACTTTTTTAAAAAAATATCTTACAATTACGAAAGTCATAAAAAGTTGGAAATTGTTATTTCGACGAATTGCCAATGATGAAAAGGTAGTAATAGTAAATGCACTTCAACAATACTTATTTCGTTAATCTTTAAATCAATTGCCTGATGTAGTGAATCTAAAATTCTTTTTGATTCCACGATTATACTATTTTTTTCTTGTGTCCTTTCCAGCAATTTTGAAATAGATAGTCACCAAGTTATATCGACTCTTATATACTCATCATCAAAATGAAAGTATCTGAACATTTTCATCTAATGTTATATAATCAACTTTTATGTGTTAGAAACGTTAGAATATTATAGGATTCAGAATGGTATTCAAAGAGAATAATTTTGGTATCGGTACAGTCTCCAAACTCTATTAAGTAGCATTTATATAAAAGTTACTCAACACAAATGTTCTGACACGAATTTTCGTCATCTTCTTTTAGGAAATGAGGAGAAATAGTTTTTTTTTAATGATAGCGCTTATTTGCGTTTTTTGTTAAATTTAAATCCCTTAAGATTTGAGACTAGAAAATAGAGAATACGTTTTCCTCTATTATATTACATCAAATCATTCTCAAAAGTTCTTTCAAATCTATAGTAAAAGAATTAAAATATAATACATTTGTCATCTTGATTCTTTCGAGAAATTCCCTATACATTTTTAACGAGGCTTTTTACGAGGAGAATCAATTTATAAAAATATTGAGACTTATAAAATAAAATGTTTTTTATCTGCTTTATGAACTGATTTTGTGCTACGTAAAAAATGTATTCGCTAAATTCAAAAGGTATAGGAAACATTGTAGAAAACTTAATCAGCCAAACTTCCAACCAACCCATTGCTTAAAATAATCTTTATAACAATTTCATTCATAATAATCGACCATCTCAATGGACATCATATCCATATTTTTTTCTATCTCCATAATACGACGTCATAATTCCATCCCAGAATGACTATAATAATAATGAAAATAAAAGCATTATTTGTATGTATACTGTAAACTGATAAAAAATCAGAATAATATACTGCCACAAACCACTACCGATTTGATCCAATTCAACGATATACGAGTGGAAGGAAAATAAGAAACCCTAAAGAAAATTATCTTAAGAATTTTCAGTTTAAGATGTAAGTACGTAGGTAAATATTCGTAGTTTCGTTTGTGAATTTTATTGCTTTTAATAGAAGGAATAATGCAATCGATAGTTATATCTCAGACCTTATATATGAGTTAATCTGACTTTTAAGTAAGAATAAGTGATTTGAAAGCAAATGATGAACTCTATTTTATTTTTAGTTTTATATGTATAGGAATTCCTTTCATATTACTTGTGTCATTATGACATTTTCAATTCAATCGTTTCATCATTTGGAATTTATATTTATAGAATACAATGGAATTTCAAGTTTTAAAATCCATACTATTAATATATATTATACATTTTCATTTTAAACAAATTTTTGTTTACTTCCATATTAAATTAAACTAACAAAATTATTGCAAGAAATATACCAACTTTATGATTTCTATAATTGTTAATTTATCGCCAATCCTATTTAACCAAAGCTAATTCAGTTATAACATAATATACAGCTCTAGGCCTGCTGCCTTCTGTATGAAACACTCCAGCTTCCAGCCGTTGACAACGGGGAATCTAATGCATTGCAGAACGGAGCGTTCCACCATTTTTTGCCACGGAGACCGATTAGCCACAGTTTTGTAGTGGAGATTCACACCGGTCATTTAATAATTGTATTTGTAAATCATATCCGCATTTTGACGCTTCACATCTGACGCTGGAGGTAGCTTTCTTTCTTTTGTCCCATCGACGAACATCATGCATGGATTTAGCGTTTGGAAGTTCGTCGCCAACTTTAAAACTAGTTGACCGATCAAAATAAAATTTTACACACACTCAATAACAATATTATCTTGACCTTACACCTACAAAATTATGAAAATCACTTTTCAAAAGTACTTTTTTATTGCGAGAAAACATTTTGTGTCAAATTTATTTTTCCGAGGTGTCCCATTTCTTTAATTTCCAACTTTTAATATGTTTCTTAGGTCATTTCTTTTATTTGGACATCAAAATGCTAAAAATTTTTGTGTAAAAACCCATAAACGAACAACTACCGCCAAACCTTTCACCATTTTTGTACATTCTTTTTACATACAAAATTGAAAATAAAAAAAATAATACAGCATATAATTCCCAAACGAGAAAGAGTTGTTCCCCTTAATTGTTCAAAATTCTAGAACTTATATTGAATAACAAAATGCAAAGAAAAACCATTTTTGAAAATTTGTTAATGAGGAATGTACCTTAAACACTTTAATTATGTAATTGTAATAGGTATCTGAAAATTCATAAAAATACAAATATGATTTGTTCCTTTCCAAAAAAATATAAAAATTGGCTATTTTTTCTTCGACCAAATGTATTGTTCCCCTTAATACTAAAAATTATGAAATTTTTAGTCAAATATAAAATATAAAAAATATATTTGCGTACTAATACTACTATTACTCCTACTACTACTACTACTACTTGATGATTCTATTCGCTAATACTTTTCAAGTCGATCAATGTTGTTAACCTTGGTAAGGAAGTTTCCACAAAAATGTAAACAAAATTCTGTATACTTGTACTACATTAAATAATCCTAATCCAATTAGTATAAACCCTACTACTTATTTCTACACAGAAGTAAGTCTGTATAGAAAAGTTATACAAATAATTTTACTTTCACAGTATAATCATGCATAAATACCAAGAATAGAATCCAATTCACGATTGAATAATTCTTTTGTTAAATGATAAACTTTGTAGACATAAAATATAAATAAGATGGATTTTCATTTGTCATACCACACATGAAGCCTATCTAGAGAATATAAGTGATGACTTATAACACCGTTCTACAAAATTGCACTTTTTTTTCTCCCATGAAAAATTAAATTAAAACTATAATTATTTTTATAGTTTTAATATAATACCAAATACATATTATAAAATACGGAAATTTCATATTCAAATATCGTTGTAACATATTGTATCGTTGAATAGTTTCATGAAAAATATTAAACATAACTAAAAAAATAAATATATATTTTTTCACGCTTCTTCGCCATCTATCACGACGAATAAAAAAAAAGTTTCCAACAAAACTTACGTATTTGGTGACGTAAAATTCGAATCTGCAATAAAAAAATGGGGGATCCGATTGAAGATTTGATGCATCCTTCCGCCCCACTCCCGCGGCTGAGGTGAGGGGTCGAGTTAGGCAGCATTGAATGAACCCCCCAGAGACTATCAACCTTCATTTTAACCGTTTCTTGATTTGATGCACAGTTCTCAAATTCAATTAAAATTCAAAAATGATTTAATCTAGAAAAACTGTAAACGCCAAAAGTATTTACTTGTGCTCCGCTATCATGTGCACTTGGAATTTCTCATGGGAGAAAAGGCGTGTATAACGGTGTAATGCAATATTATATTGCGAAAAAGAAAAATAATTGTATTTTAGCCGAATATAATTGCCTTCTATTTTCTTATTGATTTTAGCGGGAATTATAGGCACAAATTTATAATAAAAGTCGATAGATTGATACTTATGTTAAATATTGTTAATACGGTATTTTTTCTTTAGTTTCCTAATATTCCGATTTTGAACAAAAGAAGTCGGTATTTGAAACTCTTTGTCCGGTATAAAAATGTCGGTATTTTCTGTTCTTTTAATTTAATTTAATTTTATTTTATTAGGAGCACTATTATATATGTGTAACAAAGCAAAAGATGTTTAGATTAGCAGTAATAATAAAGGTAAAGCTTTGTTTTAAATTGTACAGTTTTAACATGGTCGGGGAAATCTTTGGGCGATCAAACATAACTAAAAGTCTTTAAATTTAGAAAAGATCGCGATATCTAATATTCTCATTTAGTCAAAAATACAACGACACATAAACAAAAAAATATTATTTAAAACATTAATTTGATATACCTAATCTATCAGATAATGGTAATTGAAGATAAGTCAGGCAATTCTACTTGGTTTCGTAACGTTTTATAGTATCCTTTTAATTTCGAAACCCTCTATATTTGAAGCGACGGAATTTGTTATTTTAAATTTTTGCAGCCGCATATAAAACACAGACCGGCATTTTATTATTCTAATGTGCTATTTTATGTCAGTATGCCATCCACACTACCATCTTCAGTAAAGTAGTCTCTTAGGTTTTCCGACGGGGTTCGGTCCATGATCATGGTCCATTTGAGCTCGGTTATATGATCGAAATCCCTATTCGTAAACGCTGTTTGCAACTTATTTGTTCAATAATGCAAACAATGAAAGCACGATTTGAATCTTGAGAAATATACAGTATAATCCGCTTATAATGGACCCTCAGGGGCCCACAAATTCTGTCCATTATATCCGGAGGTTCATTATATCCGAATATCAGTTTTTTGTAATTAAACACAGGAAATGATGCTTTATTTATTGTTTACATCCTTAAAAAAATCTGAAATTATTATTGGAACATTCAAATTTTTTAAATAATTACCAAATCGTGCCGTCCTAGTATCGACCTAGAAAATTGTTAATTATAAGCGAGTTTCCATTATAACCGGGTCCATTATAAGTGGATTACACTGTAGTACTAAACGAAACCCCTTTTAAATTTTGAAACTGAATGCCTCTTTGAAAAATTGAAAATACGGATCCCTAAATTGATTATTTAAAAGTGTAAAAAACGAATGCCCAGATGATTCATCAATATTCCTTATTTATACTTCTCCTTCAGAAGCTATATTAGATTTCCATTCATATAAAAAGGTAAAATCCAGAATATCTGGCTACTGCAGTTATCGGGCGACGGAAATATTTATTTTGAAATGAATTAAAGCGTTATTTTATTACAGTAACTTTGCTAAAATTTGCGACATATGAGAAATCATCCGTATATCATTTTTGATAAAAAAATATTCAATATGAATTATGGATATGAATTATGCAAATATTGTTTTGGCTTATTTTAATTATATCAAAATAATTATTGCAAACAGAAACAAAGAATACAAAATTTGACATTTATATAAATTGAACATATTGAATTATAATATTTAGAAAAATACTTATAGGGGAGAGCGGAGTAAGGGGTGCCTAAGGTTGTATTACAAATAAAACTTCATGTTTTAATATTTTATTATTCGAAACTTTTGGATATCTTCTTATTAAATATTCTGGCAGTAGGAATATATCTTGTTAAAATTAGTAATATAAAACTTGAAAATGGCATTTCTTGAATATGGTCGGTGGTTGGCGGGGTAAGTTGGGGTTTAAAATTCGAATAACATAAACTTTCATGAAAAGGTGGTAAACTGAACACGCGCCTTCACAATGTTATAAAATGAGTCTAACGCCCTAGAGAAATACATAAAAATGTAGGAAAATATAATAAAATCATAATTTTAAAAGTTAGAATATTTTTCGTATAATTGACAGATATGTACTGCATATGACATGACATCATGCTCATTAACCAACCTTCTCCTCGATTTCATTTTAAAAATAACTCTAACTCTATCTTCCTTTAAAAAAATAGACTGTTATTTTCTTAAATTCAAGGTCGTCCCTTACAAACATATTGACATTGTAAAATTTTGTCACTCCAACTTGCCCATTATAGGGTACTCCATCTTACCCCTTCGGACACCCATACATAGAAAATGGAATACTAAAACGCCATTTTCAAAAACAATAAAGATGAATTTTTTCTCAATATCTACGTAATACTGCTTTCTAAATGCCACAGCACGATGCAATAATTACGCCTATCACATTATCAAATTGAAGCAATAATAAAATCGAAATGAGTCAGGACGTCATCGTCACTTTAATTAAAAGAACTGCCGATCGCGTGATGCTTTTGTTTCAGGAATTAGTATCTTACCCTACTCTACCCTACTAAGCTCAATATATTTTTTAATGTTCATGTTTGAAGTAAGAATAAACTTACATACTCACCGATAGAATTGGCATTTTATTGGCAGACAGTATGGCGGTCTGGAAAATTCATTAAAATAGTTTTATAATTAAAATTGAAATGCAATTTTGCATATTATTCAGTGTCATATAAGTTTATCACTTATTTACAGGTGGTTAAATAATATTATGCTAATAAGATGTCATATGAATAATCCTTTTCATATTATTGGCAGATAAATAATAACAAAAACTGTATTCAGTAGAGAAATTTCAGGATTTAATTAACTAACTAATCTACTTAATATCAGTACACAATACTGCTATTTCTTTTATGCTTCGTCAATCAAATTCGTACAAATATAATAAAATATTATATTATCCGATTATCCCGTTTTTTTTAGCAACGAAAGCCTGTGATATGATACTCCTCTTTTGCAAATAGGAACTACCCTGATTATAACTAACAATGGTTAGAAATATATTTCAAAATTTGAATGTGTGTTTTTCTGCATAATATATGAAAGATACCAAATTTTCTTTTTGTCAATTACATGCAGAAATACTTATTTGTTCGAGGTTTCATGGTTATCGGATATTTATTCAGAACATTTACGGAAACTACTTCTAACTAAGGTATGGTAAATTGCGGTCAAATGGTGAAGGAATTCCCTTCTAACCACATAGTTCGAAAATTAATTTCTACTAACTCATAACTTATTTGAATTAGTACTTTGTTCACAGAAGTACAAAAATATATCCAAATTTAATTGAATTTATTAACCGTTCATAGACATCCGATTTATTGCTACATTCCGAGTAGGTAACATATTTTAATAATTTATATGTCTCATATCAAGTTGAATTATGATAATGAGGTAATAATTGAAATTAAAATTGGAATATCAAAATATGAATGTATGTGACATTCATAATTTTCTATAAAAGTTTCAACTAACTTCCAAAATATTGCTTTCATTTTGTCGAAGTTGGCGACAGGTTAATTATTATATCCTTAATTATAGGAATAAAATTATACTATATTAATTATACAATACGGGTGGTTTAGTTTGAATTAACAGAAAATGTATCAAATGGATTTGCTTTCTTTTTCTTCCAGTTCGCATATATTACAATTGAAAGATCACTATCCAAAAACCAATAATTAGGAAAAACTTAAACTTAAACTTTGAAGAAAATTTCAGCTTATTGTTCACCTTATTAGAATGAGTACTACGAGTACATATTACTGTACTCATTTAGTACACGTCCACTATAAGAATGACTAAATGAAGATACAAATATTGCTGCTGGAAACCAAAGCGCAAAACACATTTTCCAAATAGTCTTTACATTATGTCTCCAAATAGTATTGCGGAAATGTGTAAATTTGATGCTTTTAGTAAATCATTGTAAGATAGTAAAGTCTCTACTGGTAGAGTTAATGTGCTAGTACACACAGTTTTGCCATCTGCGTATTTAAGAATGGTGATGTATTGCCTCACTATTGAATTTTAATTATGTAAATTACCCTTAGCAATAGGTTATTGTTAATAATATTTAATTAGAATTAATTTTATAATTTAAGTTAAAATTATAAGTTATGCAGCACTACCGTACTTACACAAAACATAGTATGTGCATTTTCATTGATTTGAGAAAACTAATGTTTTTGTATTTCTTTAAGCCGTCGTCCTACTTACGCCAAAATAATAATTAAAAAACTTATTATTGAGCATAATATATTGCT
>JANTOP010019648.1:0-13432 GCA_027564815.1 Symmerus nobilis | reverse complement strand
AATCGTATATATGCATACACAATATTATGTCAATAACCGGTCAGAGCTTTCCCGATAGGCACCCAAGCTGACCGCCGTTTACATTCTTGTTTTTTTTTTAATATCAGTCAAAAATGAAAGATAAATAAAGAAATTAAGTAACGAAATTTCGCGTTTTATTGTCTACAAAAGCCCGAATCGTCTTCCCAATAATGACCTGTATTCCAGTCCCGGCAAGTAACCATTGAAGGCTTAAATGTAATTACACCCTATGCACCCTGAGTGATGTAAAACTTGAATTTGTAACTCTTGACTTTAATTTCCCTTCCCTTCCTGAAATTATTTTCATTAACCTGAGTAGTGCATAGTGGAACTTACATACTAAATTTAATTCGGATTGGATGGGAAAAAAGTCTTCTACTAGGATTTCTTATCAGGCAAAATATACATTTATTGTCATAAATAATTTCGCTTAAATATTAAATGAAATTCTGCGATTTTACATCAGATTTCTTGATGAGACTAAATACATTTTTCGGAAAAACTATCGTATTGCCGGATTTTGGTGGATTTTTGTCTAGTTTCATCTAACTTCTCGAAATTGGGCAATACATGTTGATTTGTTTCCACATTTCTTCGTTTCTTCTATGTCTGAATGTGTGCAATTTTAGGTAGGAATCGAGGTAAAATGTTGCCACAGAAACAACATAATTCTAAGAAAATTAGCTCGCCTGTTTAGGGAGCATAATTTTGAATATGTTTTGTGTACTAATCAGGGAGAAAATTTTATGAAATCGGTAATATTCATGCTGTAATAGCAATTTGTTTACAAATATTAATTTTCAAAAATTTGTTTACGCAAATTTTTTTGTCAAATTTTTCTTCCTAATTTTTTATCTTTTTAAAAATTATATTTCCAGTCATTTAATTTGTTGGTTCATAATGTTTTATACAAATAAACTAAATATTCAATACAATATTTTGATTTTGATTTATAAAATTTTTTATTTTATTCTGCAATTATTAATAATAATAATAATTAAAAATAGAAATATCCGTTATCCACTTCCTCCACATAAACCTTTAATTAATGATGAACAGATCGGCTTATCATCTCCGGCTTTGATAGCAGGTTCAGCACCTAAACAAGTATATATATATATATAAATAAGTATTAATAAATTAATAAATTCATCAAAATAATCCATTTGATTGATTTGGCCTACCAATTTCCGGGGCCGGACCCACTCCACTTGCAGCCGCTGGATAACTTCCTGTAATTTGTGACATAATTGCATGAAAACAGTAGAAAAATGAAAATCTTACCCGCAAAAGTTATAGGTGGCAATGTTACATCCGGTAGTTTCCCATCTTTCTCATAAGCATTGACTGCTTGTATTTGATTATTTGGTCCAAGGAAGAATATATTTTGTCCCCTAACATTTATTATCGGAACGTTGATCTTATCATTCGAATCATAATCCGTTGGTTGTTGACGAAAATTGAATTGATTACTAATGAAAATTAGTTGAATTTCTTAATATTCATTTCGAAAATAATTAAATCTAAAAATGTATACTTGTTGAAATACGGATCACTACCTATATGATCATATTTGTATCGATCAAAATTTTTGTCATAAGGGTAATGATGTCCATGGTAATTATTTCCGAATCCTGGTGGACCATAATTGGAATGTGGATTATATCCAAATGAATGATAGCTTGGTTGATAGTAGCTATTGGTATCGTTACGTGGTTGACTAGAACTAGACAAAGTTACGTCTACCGGATCATTAGGGAATATTGTAATTTTCTTAGGGGGATTCGACGAATCTTTAGAATTATTTATATTACCTTTATCACTCTTAACTTCTACTACTCGGTTGATAAATATTATCAACAAAACACTTAAATAACCGTAAGTTTTCATTTCTATAAATATGTTCATTGAATGATTTTACAAAAAATCTAGTTATAATGATCGATTTTATCACTGATCTTATAGAAATTGAACTAAAGAATGATAAAATTCTTGCAATAATATTTCTATAAAATTAAAAATAGAATACCGTACTGGTTATAATAAGAACAACTATATTTTTTGTTGTGTTAATTCCCTCTTTACCTCTTTTAATTGATAAAATAATTATTCTAAAGCATCTGATGTTACCATCAAACAAGTTTCTCTAGATGCATTTTTTAAATCAATATCCACGACAGGGATATATTGATTTCTTAGTAACAAGTTAGTTATTAAGAAATTAATCATTTTATTATTAATTCCGTCAGTGACTTCATATAGTAGATTACGATAACACCCTGTGGTATCATTATAGTACGAGAATTAAAAAAAAGCCAGTAAATTGTCCTCCCTTGAACCCGATAAAAAAGGACAGCTTCTTTAAAAGATGAAACATAGGAGGAAATATATTCCAGGAGGAGGATATATATTTCATGCTATTAATAAGTCAATGATTGAAAAGTCCAAGAAAAATAGACTGAATTTAAGAAATTTTATGAAATATTTTACGAAAATTTCATAGAATTTGGTTATTACACTACTATACAAATTTTCAAAAACTTTCACCACAACGAATGGCGATAACATTTTCTACAGTAAAATTTTCCGTAGAATCCGAGTATCCTAATGGTTTCTTTATATCAGCCCCAATTTTCGATATAAATGGCAAAATTATTAAAATACGCTTTTGAGTGCACATACATACCTCATACGTAAATATGCTTGCCAAAATTTTAATTGTCAGCCAATCAGTTAAAAAATTTTTGTATCAAAGACTTCAAAGTTGAAATTGTCTGAAGATAAATTGCTTTTGGCTTGAGCTCATTTTGTAAAGCTTAATATACTAATTTTAAGAATCAACCGTTTAAGAATTATTTTGAAAAAACTCTTTTTAGCACCTTTCATCCAAAATGGCGACTACTCTCCTTAAGGTTGAAAATGGCCCCAACTTAAACAATATATATTAAAATCGTTTCTAACCCACTTTTTGTAAAGCAGACCTCTTTTTGACAGACCTCTTCCTCTATTGACTGGATTTTAGGTATATTGAATATTAAATTGGACATAAGGATATTTTTATCAAACTTAATTTAATAATAAATCATGAAAGTCATTAACCTTTTTAAATAATTAAATACGCGAATTGCCGGAGTGAGTAAAATCTCACTCAAATTTAAAAAATATCGCCCCGAAATATGAGAGATAACCTAAAATGAATGTTGATATTTCGGATATAAAGTCGATATTCTCGAAATTATTCATTGTACTTAATTATGAGGGAGTCAGGGAATTATTTGTGAAATTATTGAAATTTCTAAATTTTTCCAATTTCGTCCCATTTATCCAAACCTAAATCTCAATTTATAGATATAAGAACATAAAAATTGTTTAATAGCTAGATATGATCAGGTGTGGAAAAAAACAATTTATTTTTCCCGAGATAGCATGAGTATCAATTTAGCGAATCGGATTAAAATTGGATCCCAAATTGTATAAAATAATAATTTTATTTTGAGCTTTAAAGCTTTGAGCTTTCGGGATTTTTGAAGATTTTTGTTTGGGAAATTATGATATTTGTTTTAAACTACCGTTTTCTGGATAGATAATAGATTTCATGAGTAAAAAAAAAGGGTCGAAACTTATAACTTTCGATGAGTCGAATATGGTTGAGGAAAGCTTTTTTGCGAAAACTTCAAATTTCATTCAAAACTTAATAAATCGGATAAAAATTCAATTTCAAATTATATAAAATGAAAATTTAATTTTAAGCTTTCAATGCGCTTTGGAGATTTTTGACGATTTTTTTGGGGCAAATTTTAAAATTCGTTAATGGACAGTTATCTAGAGAGAAAATAGATTTTAAAACTGAATAAAAAAGGTTCGGAAATTACAGATTTTTAAATAATAATGGAAATAAAATAATTAACTAAAATAATTGGTTATTAGAAAGAAAGCAAATACATATTTATTTAATAAATTTATTTCAAATATTTATTAACACTATATTACAAATATTTTTAAATTAAATATTAACTGGCTTAGCAATTTAATGAAATAAAAATTTGTAATTGATTTGCTGGCCACTTAAAATTAAGAAAATACTCCTTAAAATAATTTTATTATATTAAATAAATATTATTTATATTTTATTTCATTTTATATTATTTAATTGTTATTAAATTTATCTTAACAATTTAATTTGCTTAATATTAGTAAATGAAAGCTAAAGAATTATCCTCTCTACATTATAATACGATAGTTATCAATATGAATAAAACAATAGTTTGAATTGCTAAAAAAATATTAATCAGAAAAATTGTGTAAAATTTAATAAATATTTAGCAGATCTTAAAAAATATTTCTCAAATATTTAGATTTAATATTTTCCGTCAATTTCTTGATTCAATAAAATACGATTTAATCTTAAAAATTATATTTCTATATTTCTGATAAAATAGCCGTCCTTCCTTCACTAAGTTCTCTAGACGGAGAGTCTGCAACCAGACTCCAAAGAAGTGTTGCGCGGACCCCTATATGTCATAGTTTGAAATTGGACTATTTGAGTCTGTCTGGGCTTCCAAATCCCTTTTCATAATTATATAGCGACTCAAGTCGCGAATAGTGAATCGCTGAAATATTTACAATAAAGCCGAATGCCCCAAAAGAAAATGTCTGAAAGAAATTGATAAGAGAACTTACTGGAAAATTATTTTCAACGACAAATGCCTGTTCTCAGAAAAATGTTGATCTCAGAAATTCATTAGGAAAATTTGTGTTAAAAAATCAGTTCTAATTTCATTATCTTCCAATTTCAATTCCTACAAGTTGTCCGATTTTTATGGGGTCTAGTTCCTCAAAAAATTTTCAAATTTTACAATTTTCAAAAAATGCTCAACATTTACGATTTTCAAAAAAAATTAACATATTTTCCGATTTTTAAAATAATTTTCAAATTTTTAGATTTTCAAAAAAATTCCAAATTTTTTGGATTTTCGAAAAAATTTCAAAATTTCCAGATTTTTGAAAAAATTTCCGAACTTTCAGATTTTCGGAAAAATTTCTAAATTTACCGATTTTCAACGAATTTCTAATCCAATGAATCCTATTCGAATTTACTTATGGCAATACTTTTCCCAGCATTGCATGGCTTATTCCAATAATTTTCGGATTTTATGACACTTATCTCAAATTTTCCCGGACTATTCTCTATCTTAGGAAATTTTCCGATTATTCTAATATCCTCCTCCTAGCCCAAATTTTCTGGTAAAAGTTTGGAAGAGGATTATTTATAATTTAATTCAATCCAATAAAGTCAAAAAATAGTGTTTATAACATTTAGAATTTGAGTAGGTTTTTGGAATTAAGAAGTCTCATATTTTATTTTAAAATATCTCTTTTTAAATTTTTATACAATTTATTTCCAAATTGATGATAAAAATTCATAAGATTAAATTTCAATTGGCCTAAATTTTAATCTCTAAATCAGGAAATTAATACTTTTAGTTAAGCTCTTCGGTTATCCAGGAAAAATTAATTCAGCCGAAATGGGCAGCAATTT
The DNA here is from genome assembly GCA_027564815.1 of Symmerus nobilis. NCBI lineage: Eukaryota > Metazoa > Arthropoda > Insecta > Diptera > Mycetophilidae > Symmerus > Symmerus nobilis. The sequence continues at coordinate 7,872 of JANTOP010019648.1, read as the reverse complement.
TTTAATAAAATTTTGAAATTAATTCGAAATTGAAATTGAAAAATTCGATCTAGAGATTAACAAAGCGATATTAATTTATAATAATTAATTAATAATTAATTTTAATTAAACAAAAAGCGCGATAGTAGAGAATTTGAAAACACCATGGATCTATTCAGTAAATCTGTTATGTTAGGTTTGTGTTAAAAGTCTGGTAGAATATTCACCTCAATTATAACATAATTTTATAACAGATTTGTAAAAATGATATTCAAAGAATCGACAGTGTTATTTTTTTCTAATAAGTTTCTTAACAGATTCGAGTAGGCGTATGAGTTTAAAAACAAATAATTAGAAGTTATTTTTTACGCTCAGCGTGCAATTTTCTGAGAGCTTGCGCGCATAAAAAATATATAACGCGCACAAAATGAGTTTTTAATTTCAATCTGAAAATTTAATTAAAATCTGAATCAAATTAAATTGCGTGTGCACTATTGCTCAAAAGCATCTCGTGAGATTCAAAACAGTCAAATTTTAAAAATCCGTCTAGCCAGAATTCCTGACACCTTAACATAATTTAATACACCAAAAAGAGGTGTCGCCCTTAATGAAATTAAAAAAAAGAGCAATTTAATTTATTATTTTTATTTATTTTTCGAATAAAATTTTCTTTAACATAGGCGTCGTATCGCTCTGTTAAATATATAGAAAAACATGACATACTTGGTATAACATAACAGATATCTTACAGAATACCATTTGAGGTAAATTATGGTAATTTACCATTTCACTTTAAATTTCTTAAGGAACAGTGGAATAACTATTCCAAATTAAATTAGAAATCACGTTGAAATTTTGGAATTAAAATAAATAATTGTTGGTTTCCTCAATTTAATTCAATAAAATTTATTTTACAAGAAAATTACTAATGAGGATTTTTCAATTATTAAGTTTAAGATCTCTGAACGTTTTTATTCGTCTTGAAATATTATACTTTGAAAGAACAGGGTTTCAGACAAATATCTATACTTACAAGCTAAAAATTTTATCAATCGACCTATAAACCTAAAGACATTTGATTAAACAAGGTCAACTTGCTTATAAAAATGTAAACCAATATCATCTACATCAGACAAGGCATTGGCCATATATAAGTAAAATTTATGTATAAATTAGGTATATTTAAAACTTGTTTGCAAATTACTTAAACCATTCTCTTCCTCTCACATATACTTCGATATAAAGTAAAAAATCTCTACAGTAAAGACGTATTCCATATTATCAAATTTAATTATAAGTTTAATGAACTTTTGCGAATAAATAACGGAAATAAATAAATTACTAAATAAATTATTACAGAGTTAATGAGAATTTATAAATAATGGGAAACATAATCCACTTTAACCTCCTCCACACAACCCTTTTATAAGGGATGAACAAATCGGTTGTGGCTCTCCGGGTTTTAATGCAGGTTCACCACCTGAATAAAATAAAAAGATTCATTAAAATTATCCAGAACTGTTAATTAATTAATTTAATTACCAATATCAGGAATTGAGACTGCTCCAAAAGCAGCACCTGATAATGAAAATTTTATTATGAAGTAGGGTATGCGATACTAGAGTAAAGGATAGAACCTACTTGCAACTGGTGGTGGTACCTTCTTATCTGCTTCATAAGCATTAACTTCATTTATATAATTATTCGGTCCAAGGAAGAATATATTTTGTCCTTTAACATTTATCTCCTGTGGATTACGATATTCATTATTTCCAAAATCATTAAATGGACGTTGGCCATAAGTAAATTGATTACTGTAGGAAACATCTAATTTTAAATCGAGAAATATTATTTTTGTATTAGGACTAATCACCTGCTTAAATGTGGATTGCTTCCGAAATTATTATAATTGAATCGATCAAAATTGTTATTGAACTGATCATTAAACGGACGATTATTTCCAAATCCTTGTTGATTTGGATTGAAATTAAGATTATATGGATCACTTGGACCCAGTTCTGGTTTATTTGTTCCTAGGATATTAATAATATCACCGATAAACTGTACTCCCGGTGGTGTAGTATTTGTAAGTTTATGGGGTTGGAATGGCGGTAACGGTGGTAGTGGTGGTAGTGTTGAAAGTACATCATGGTTATTACTTCCATTATTATTATTTAAAAGATCAATAAGTCCTGATCCTGTTGTTACTTCAGTTTGATTAAAAATCAAATCTATTAAATCAGTAATATTATCTGATTGACTAGGTAAATAAATTTGTACAGGAATTGTGGCCTCTCCATAAGAGGATGTTGTAAGATTTAGGTCAATTAACGGCGGTTTCGTAACAACGGATATTTGATCACTCAAAACTAGATTATTGATACATATTATCGAAAATACACATAAAAACCAGATATTCTTCATTTCTTTCAACAAAATACCCGGTTATCTTATAACTTCTTTCTTAACTTTCCTTTTAAACTTAAAGAAGTGATATTAACCGATCAGCAGTAAACTTACCAAAATTTCAACGATCACTGAACTGATATAACCTTTCCAATTTAAAAATAATGATAAAAATTTAAAATCCCTACTCTTTTTTCAGATTTTGGATATTCGTGGATTCTTATAATTAGATATCATCCGCGATTTAATATTTACAAGTAAGGACAAAATAATTGTAAAGAATTCTCTAGTAAAAATATATTGATTAATGATCGGATGTATGCATAGATTTAATTTAACATTTTCAATCAGAGGTTAGTACGAGTATTAAGCATGTACGTATATATATTTTTGAATAATCGATTTTATTGATCTCTAAATATATTTCAAAGTCCGTAGTTTAGGAGAAAGTGCTAAACTTACTGGTCTGATCGAAACTAGATATTTTTTCTACTAAAAATAGTCAAATAAGGCATTGGCATTTTATAGCCGAAATGCTCAGCGCCTAACACGACGGGTATTTTCTTACCCAAATTTAAAAATGAAAATAATTATAATTAACATTGGAATGAGAGAAAACCGCAAGAAAATTATAAAAATAAATTATTAAAATAATAATTGCTGTAAATTTCTAACTCAAATTATTTTATTTAATAACTTTGAATAAGCTTTCGAAATTTTCGAAGCATTTTTTTTTTTTTTTGGGAAAATTTGAATTTTTTGATTTGAAATTAAAGGATCGTATTTGAACGTATACGTAAACGTATTTGGATTTTGGATTTGGATCATATTAAATTCGAAACTTAAAGATTTTGTTGTGTTTTTAATAGATTGAATAAGCTTTCTGTCAAAATTCCATATTTCATTTAAATTAAATGAATCGGATAAAAATTCGATTCCAAATTATTTAAAATAACATTTTTATAAGCTTTCAATGAACTTTCGATGTTTTAAAAGCTTTATTTTGGAAAAAATGGAAATTTCGTTAACAGATCGTTGTTTGGATAGAAAATAGATTTCAAAACGTAAAAAAAAGGTTCGGAAAATTAGGCTTTTGCGGAGCTTTTGAACGAAATGTTTGGTTTTGATATTTTTGTATTTTTCCTCAACTATTTTAGAAGCTTCCTATATAAGAAAATAAGGCCCTTACGAATTTTTCATTTTACTTATAGATAAATTTTAACTATTGGTGAAAAATACGCCAAATCAATCACGTTTGGAAATGAATATTTATGTTTTTACTTTTTGTTATTTTATTTATATCTAATATCTAAAATATATTATATGTCTGATGGAGCTGCATCACAATACAAGAACAAATATAATTTTTCAAACCTTCTAAAACATAAGGAAGATTTTGGAATAACTTGCGAATGGTATTTCCATACCACTTCACATGGAAAAGGACCATGTGATGGCATAGGTGGATCACTAAAAAGGCAAGCTGCTCGAGCGAGTCTTACTAATGAATACGGATGCTACTAAATCATCACCTAGGGCTTTGTGTGAATGGGCAATACTGAAAACATCAATGGAGTTCGAATATGTAACGAATGAAGAATACCAACGGCAAAAAATATTCGTAGAAAAAGATTTGTGAATTTGAAGAAATTAAAATGGACCCAGAGTTATCATGCATTTATACCGTTAGATTTAGATATATATATATATATATAGATATAGAGATAGAATAAAATGTAAAAAATATTCGATTTGGAATGATTATGTCATTGAAGAATTGATAAAGGGTTAATAACTTTAAATTACATCATATTAGGCTTTCATTTCTTAATGCAACAATTCACAAATAATTTAAGTTAACAAACAAAAAATTATATTTAACAATAATGAAAAATTCTTTACATTGTTAAATATGAAACTCATTTTAAATTAAACCAAAAATAATACATCCTCAATTTTTTTTACAATTTTATAATTTAGAGAAAATAAAAACATAAAAAAAAAAATGTTTCAAAATGGAGTTCTTTCAAAATTTCGTAAAAACATATTTCATTTAAATTTTTTTCAGTGTGGTTTTTCGGCCATCCCTATTTATTTATTTTTTAATAAAATTTACTATATTTTCCCTTTCTAAAACACTCTCGATCATTAAAATCGGACGGGTAATTTTTATTCTACATATTTTACAACCTTGCTATGTTTTCATATTTTGCCCATTATTGCCAAATTATGACGTCGCATTTCTCGGAAGATGTGAGTCAGAAAACAAAAATGTGTTATGTCGTATTTTTGATTTCTTGAGATCTATCGAATAAAATAACAAAAATAAAAAAAAAAATAGTCACTTCCGAGCTCCATAAAAGCCTGGTTGATTTGACGTATTTTTCACCTGGGGAAACCTACTCTACAGTAAAGTACCAGATATTGTTGTGATCATAAATGAGTTATTTATTTGGCTTAATAGCCAGGAATTTTTTAGAAGCTTTTAAAGAGCTCTTTGATCATTTGCTAGAATTCTTATTTTTTTTATTATCAATAATGCAAGTCTAGCATAGGGAACTACGGAACTGTACGGAACTCTATTTTTCAAACAAATATTAATTTGGATTAGGATGAAAAAAGATGTATAGTAAACAGGTTCTACATAATTATGAATTTCTAGCCAAATTTTATAAAAAAAGGCTACCTTGTAATTCAAGAAACTCTTATATCTTGTTATGTAGAGGAAACTATCGTTGGCTTAATACTTCTGATTATTTTTAAAATTCAAAAATAATTTAATTTAACATATAATTATAAAATATGTGTGTGCTACCTAGATTCAGTTTTTTTTTTGGACCCAGGACTATTAAGTAGATAGATGGTATTGAAACCTCCTCCTGATAGATAAGGTAGGTATTCCAAATTAGGACACCTTCCTCTTCCATTCGTACCTATATATACATATATAGTGATTTATATATTTATTTTAAGTTCTTTAGTGTGTAACTTGAAGACTCAAATTTAAATCTAAAAATTATAAAACGTGCTAAATAAAACAAAACTTGAAAGCGATCAAGGTCTTTTCTATTTAATTGGGAGGTATACTAAAAACATATCCCAAAATATCTTTCTCAATTCTCTACTGAGGCATGTAGTGATCGGTTATCTAAATATAATTTGAAGTTTTCTACATAAACTTCAAATCCGCGAAATGGAGGAAAGGAAGCAGATCGGTTATTTGATCGTATTATTAATCATGTGCCGGAACAGTATAATTAAGTGTGATAATTCGATAATAAGTGTGCGAACATTTATTACTGATAACGAACTAACGATATATCCTAATACTCCAATCGGGGTTAATTTTTCTAGTCAACCGAATAATGATACGGAAATATATAATCAAATTGAAGTAACAGCGAAATCAAATACCAAAGCGGCATTTAAAAATTATAATAGAAGAGTGTACAGAGCATCAACTCCACAACAACACTTATCTGGTATATTTGGTTGGTTTGGCATCAAACCTAAACAATATAATTTGACATCAAATAATCCAAAAAATGCCAATCGAGGGTTTGAATCAAATATATTATTGTATCAACATGGTCGGCCCAGATTTAGACCTCGACCTCAAAGACCTGAATCACTAATTTGTACATCTCGAATGAGAAGCTTATGTGGAGGTTCTCCACCTGGATAAAATAAATATTCTGTTTGTAAATTTGGAGAATTTTCTAATAAAATAATTTTTCATTAAATCAATTCATCATTAAATTTTTTTAAAGGATATATCGGAATAATTCAAAAATCTATCCTGTATCTGGAAGTGTAAGGAAACGTACGAGGCAGTGATTACCAACGAAGCTTTTTGAGTGTGAAACATATAGCAATTTGGGTAAAATGGGTATAGCCGTGGTAAACAGGGCTTTAAATAATGAAAGTCGCAACTTGGATGGTCATCAAATAAGATTTAAGAATTGGCTCATAAATAACTAACCTCCAAATAAATTACTTTACACGCGACTTGCTAAATCCATGGACATGGACTAGCAATCCATGGATTGCTAAAATTTGTTATTGTATTATATTACAACCTATTTATATTTAAGATAAAATAAAACAAATCAGAATATACTCCTATAATTTAAGGGGCACACCATTCTGACAGGTTTTAGGAAAATTAATTAATTTTATTAAAGTTGTTAGCTAAAGAATTTAAAAAATCTACAATAGATTACAAAATATTAAAAGTTTTATTTAATAAAATCTGAGTATAATTCGAAAAGAAATACTACAGATATTTATTTATTTATTTAATAATCAACGTGAATATTACATGAATGTATTACAATTAACCTCTTGCCTACTTTATTATACGTTCCGGAGAAAACTGTGACATGGAAAAAACGACATGAAATCAATATAAAACTCTGGGATTCAACTTTTTAAAAAATATAGGAAATCCCTACTATAATTCAAATTTTTGTTTTTGTTGTAAATCAAATGTAAAAAAAAAAATAAATAACATTTTTGAACATAGGTACTTTTGTTTTTTATCCGTCTGAAAACAAACGCATACGTTTTTAATTCAAGGAATCTTCACTGGAAACACTGACCCTATTAATATCACTGATGTATGTTTGTCAATATTCTCTGTGATCTGTTCAAAAAATTCGTAATCAAGGGTAGCGATTTCCGCCGCGTGCATCATCGAGAAAATTATTTTGCAGTTTGTTTGCCATTTTCAAACTTAGGCGTATCAGGCATACGCTGAGTGGTGATGATGTTGGTCATCACGTTGATTCGGCTTTCCTGTATCTTCGGGTTGTCCTTCCAATATATCTTCAACTTCGAATATATCATCGAATTCCTAATTGCCTATTTTATATGCCAATGTCATGATATCGGAATATTCCACCAATGTAGTGGGATTGGTTGATGAAACGCATTAAGGCGAAATTGCTTTCCAATAACTGTTCACAATTGATTTTTGTAATACTAAAATCGCTATTGATAGTTGAGATTACTCTCGCAGGAGGCACAAACTCTACCACACCTACTGTCACGTGGAAACAGAAATTTGTCAGAAAAGAACTACATAGACTTTTAAGTGCATATGGATGTTTTTCAAGCCAAGCTGAGGAAAGCTTTAGACACAATGTAGTAATAATGCATCACAAACGATAACTTTTCAACGAAAAGGACACCTAAGTCCCGAAGTTCATAAATTCTGAAAGTTTTAATATTGTTGATGGTGTTGCTTGAATAATGAGAGAAATACAGCTTTTTTCATACAACGCGTATTTGTTGAGATCATATGCGGTGGCTACTATATCTTTCAAACCCCTTATCTGAAATCAGAGAGTTCTATTGTGATATTCACCTAAATAGTACTAGCATGGTAGAGCACTGTCTGTCGCGAGAGTACTCTCAACTATCTAGTCAAATTAGATATTGTGATATTCAGTGGCGCCAATTCAATAAATTCTTAGGGGGAGGGGC
>JANTOP010019626.1:0-13432 GCA_027564815.1 Symmerus nobilis | reverse complement strand
GCACTACGCATTTAGAAGGAATATATATATATGAAGCACGCTAATAAATACAATAAATAAATTTGAATTATGAATTTAGCTACTAAGTTGTATGTTTAGTGGTGACTAGAAATTCGAAATTTGTAAATCTTCTTCTAAAATTTGTTCGTTCATTTCCGCATTTATTATTAGTTAAACAAATATTTGGTCAAAAAAAAAAAATGAACGTGATGCACCCTGTTAATTTAATGCAAAATATTTTCATTCCCGTATTATCGCTGTATATATTGCGGTATGCTTCCATACAGTGGTATTCACGATGCCATTAAGGATAATTTAAATGAAAGAGAGGACCTCAGGTATGTTAAAGCACCGTTTGAATTATATAAAATGTTTATTTTACTACTGTACTATTGTCTACCAGTTGGGTATTTTAACAAACATTTGGTAGGATCTATGTGGTTATGTTAAAATAAAAATTCTCTGTTTTTAATGAACATTTTTAAAATATAACAATTCAGTACTTAATATGCATATTAAATAAATATGTCGTTAAAATATATTATAATTCATAGTGTAACATTTGCACAGTGTCTATGAATGTTATTAGCATATAATGTATATTTTACAAGATATTTTTAACATTAATTAATGCACTGAATTTCCATTATGAAGAATGTTTTTATGTTTGGGCATCCGTCTTACAGTTACGATTATTGGGTTACCCAAAATGTTCCGTATTTGCTCAAATATCGAGATTTTCGTCTGGTTCCAACGCTGATAATTCTCAAACACTTCATTTGAATCTCCTACGCGTTCCTGCGTAAGTGAACGGTATAAGTGAACGGAGAAAGAATAACGAAATTAAAATACGTTATTACAAATTTTTCTAAAAATAAATTTCTTAAGATTGATTTGTTTAGTTTTTAAAAATTTCAACCCCATCGATATAGAGATGCCCCCTCCAAAAATATTTTTGTTCAAAATTCTAATCTTAATACATACCTTAAATTTCCGCTATCAGACAAATTGACTTTTAAGATATAATAGAATTTTCATACTTTCGCGGTACGGTTCGAGATTTAAGATTGAGATATTAAGAGATTAAGAACTATTATTTAATCAGATTACTGTACAACGTACGTATTGCGTTCACACATTTTGCACTTACACATATTGGACATACACGTATTATGAAACGTTTGAAATGAATTAATTTCATTTATAATATTAAAATAATACGAATTGCAACGCTATCATATAATAGGAAACTCTCCACTTCATACAGTTTCATAAAGTTTTCAACACCATTATACGTTATCCAGATGAATGTAGATCATTTTTATTATCAGCCTTCAGGCAAAAAATTTGTACTATGATTTGGCTATCTTGCTATATGTAAGGTGGATTGTATAATAAGCAATTTATTATCCTTATAATTAATATTAACCGTTTGATGTTCATATTTTATTCAAATGATATGTGAACACGAAACATAATAAAATTTTTTATTATCTGGGATAATAGGATATAATATCTTCATTTAAAAGAGTTATTATGTAAAAGTTTTACGTATAACAAATGTTATGATAAACCCAAATTTTATAATAATTAGGGGTTGTGCCGGATAGTGAATATGCCGGAGAATAGGATATCAGCTATTCGGTATTTCTCTGACGGGCAGATCGCTGGGTAATGGATACAGGATATATTGCCCAAATTTTCAATCGGTTTGATTAAATCATCCCCTTAATACCGTAATAACCATCTTAGCAATACGAGTAAACAAAAAGTTGTTAAATCTAGGTTGTGAAAATCATTTTATAGTCATACTTGTATGTAATTTGATATATAAGTTTTATATTGACCATTTCTTTAAAAACTATTTATCAATTTGTTCCCAATAGAAAACTCCTTTCTTTCAATACGATAATAAAAGAATTGTTTTATCGGCGAACTGGTTGCAACTATTAAAATAGTGTTACATATAAATCGAGCGACGATCTAAAAAAGTATGGCTCATTTTAAAATTAGCATCAAACTAGTGACTTTGAATGGAGTAGGGTTTCTCATTTCCCGGCAAATAATGAATCATGGGAAATGAATATATTTCGAAGATATTCCCGGGATTCCCGGGAAGCCGGGTTTTAATATTTATTAATTAAAAAAATGCGTTGATTTAAAAAAACAATTAAAATATTAATTTCTTTTTCCATTAAAACAAGAAACTTAATTACGAATAGAACAAAAAAAGTTATTTATCAGAAGAGTCCTTAAAATGAGTTCTGAGACAAACTAGCGTATTAACCGAATTGTCGTTGAGTCGTGTCCTAATTTTGGTGACAAAAAGGTCATCAGTCGAAAATACTCTTTCACTTTCCACTGAAGTTGGTTTAATGCAAAGAATAGCATCTTAAGAGCATCTTACATTTCTTTTCTAATTTTCCACTGGCTTCAAATAAAATATTTCTTTAAAATATGAACAGTAAAAATGCACAGCCGCTTTGCTTTTTAAACATTTTTATTGCGCACCTGCACAATCACCAAAACAAAAAAGTCAATGGTTACATTGTTTCCAAATATTTTTAAATAAAACTAGTAGTTTTGAACTATTTATTTTCTAGTTATATGATGATAAATGTTTTAATATACATAATCCCGGGAATTTAATTTTTTTCTCTGGAAATCGGGAATAGATATTTTTGTGGATTTCCCGGGAAATCGGGAACGAAAAATCCCGGGAGAGAAACCCTAGAATGGAGGACTAAATGAAATTCTATGTCACTTTATCATAATTTTTAAAAAAATATAAAAATTATTAAATGAAAGAGATCAGGGTACTTATATTTATATTTATGTGATGAAACAAAATTGCTAACACAAGACGCCATTAAGCGCGTACGTCCTAAAAATTACAATATAAATTCCATGTTTATGAATATGAAATTATGTTATCTTGTGTGATTATTTATAGATGTTACACTATTATTTATTGTTCATGCATTTCTACTTCCTTTCTATACTTTTACGTAAATGAAGTTAGATATATCAGCACTGAATTAGGATACCATATGAAGACTACAGGGGAAAAAGCCGGAATGTCATAGAATATCAAATTAAAGTTTAAATTCCTTGTTTTTACATCGTATTTTTTGTTTGTACCACGTATTTTAAACGCGACTGCCTGTGCCATGTTTTTCCGAGGTGATGTGATTGTATACAATATAGACATTTTTCTACTAAATGACGATCTTAACTCATTATACTCAACTTTTAAATATTTTGTGACATTCCGTCTTTTTCCCCTGTAGTCTTTATATATATATGAACTGGGTACATTATTTTAAATTTAATGACAGGTAATGATTTTAACTTGGAAAAAGGGAAAATGAACTTCAGTACTCCATTAAAAGAAAGGAATATATTGTGAATACTGGTGACAGAGTTCGCAATTTTTTTTAATATAGAGATTATAGGGGGAGAAATATAAGTTTATAAAGTGTTGAAGTTAAATGAATATAAGAAAATTTCAATGGACATCTATAGAGAGAATCTTTAGTTTGTAGGTACTTGTATACATTATTAATATAATTAATATCGTAATGTATTAAAAAAAGGTAAATATCGTAAAGTCTTTTAGAAGCTATCATCTCTTTCACATAAACTCCAACCCGTATAATTTTTATTGCAATTTTCTTTTATTTTTATCACTTTCCTATATGTGTAATGTTATCCCTCTATAATCTATAGAATTTATTAAATTTTACAGCCCATCAAATAATTTCCTATTTTTTTTTTTTCAATGGAGTGTTGAAGTTAATTTTTCTTTCCCAAGGCAGAAACATAAACTAACTGTCATAGAATTTAAAATAATATACCCAGTACATAAATATTGTATCCATATTCAGTGCTGATCTATGTGACTTCTAAAAGGGATATAGAATTAGATGCAAAATAAATGCGAATTTAATATGTATAAAATGAAGGAACACACGAATTGATATCCAATTCCATACGGAGTTCATAAATCCACATTACAATTTTTGTTTATGTCAGTAAATAGAATTTTAGGAATGTGGTCCGTCGAAAAATTGATTTGTATGGAAAAATGTGTAAAGTCACATTTCGAAATTGTAACGGGCGCGAAAGTTGTAGCATGATAAAAAACGAAATTAACGAAAGTCTCAAGAAATTGAGCCAAAGTGCGATGCCACCCGAATACATTTCATTTGGAAATAGTAAATCGGTCCACTGAACTACATAACACTCAAAAAAAACCTGAATTTTGTTGAATTTAATGTAAGTTTGGATCAGTTGTGCTACTGCTATATATACTTATTGTTAACAAAAAAATTAACAAATTATAACTTCGTAACTTAAGAATCACAAATTCATCTACCTAAATATTATTCCAAAATTTAATTATTCTGAGATTTTCATAAATTGTTCTTGATCCGTCACTGTATCCAATTCACTTATCTGTATGTAAATCGTTCGGACGAATCTGCTTTAATATTATACTATGTATTGAATTAATGCATATAAGTGCTATAAATTAGTATGTGAGTGAATGGTTCCAAATATATAGTTGAAGGGTTTTGCAAGCCAGCATTAAAGCTTTTGTGTTGAAAGCGATCTGCATTGAGATAAATCTTGGCAATATCTTATAGTTTAATAATATAATAGTATTATCTTTATTTTTATTATATTCATAACTAAAATGTTACCTTAAAGTATGTTTAAGTATACATATAATATACATAATGTATTACTTAGTGGTCACTAATGGCATTAAAGATATTAATTTACATCATCTTCTTATTGATAGACGGTAAGTAACATAAGTTTCCCTCCACACTATTGCCATCCTCATAATAACTTTGTACTGTTTGAAGCGTAATAACTATTATACTAATTTTACGATAGGGGATTGAATTTTCATCTAATGGTCAGAGTAGTAGTAATAAATAGTCGTTTTATTAAACTTATGCTTTACATTTCGCATAAACGTAATAATTAGGTTGGTTCAACCATTGGGTTACTTATTGATTCGAGTTCTATTCTTCAAAATAATTTAAATATTCCTTTATTCCTCTTTCTGACCATTCGTTCTAGAGTTATTCCAATGTAACAACTAGAATGACGGTTGAGCCGACAAATTTCAAATGTCAATGTTCTGTGAATTTAACCCTACGCCTCCTGCACACCACTTGAAGACCACGACCTATGAAGGTTACAAAAACCCGATCAATCTTTACTTCATTTTATTAGTTACTCTTGATCAATAACCCGCCGTTCTCCTCTTATAACATACTACCAGTACTTTTTTTTTAATTTTGCTTCATCACTTTTAATATTGTTCAATATCAGCTTCTGACACTTTTAACTTTTTATCAAATTTTTCTGACTTTCTTCACTTATCCGTTTTTAATGAAATGAAGAAGAGAGCCAGACTGCAATTTTGGTATCAAGATTTTAATGATCGAGCTCTCGAATCCCATTACATCAAATTGGTGTCACATACATTAATTTGTCTATTATATCCTGGCGTTATATTGATTTCTGGCCTTATATATACAAATACAAGTATTCACGATAAATATGCTCATTACGATAATGGCGTCATCTGTGTTATAAGATTTAATGTTATTTGATATTAATAGCCAATAAAATAAAAGTATTGTTTCTTATGAAATTACAACTGAATTATATTTTTTGAATAGTAGGTATATGTGTGGATTGAATTTCTAATAATTTTTGATTTAAAACTAAACTAAACACTGCATTTAATTTATTATTTATCACAAGATGTTTACATTTGCGTATATGCTACGATATATTCAAGTAATAAATCAAAAGCAAACCCGATATTCTAATGGAAACTATAGAATGTGAGAATTGGAACGGAAAGTGAACCCAATAATACCGAGTTAGTAGAGAAGAAGAGAATAAAAATTTCCTCCTCACGTTGGATGCGAAATAATACACACTGCCAAATGGCTTTGAATTGAAATCTGTGGCTCCAAGCATTAACCGCTTAAGTCGTTTTTTGCAATTTTTCAGGAGAGCGATTTAAAGTTTTATAAATTTATTCAGATACATGAACTTATGTGGTTATGCATTTCTTCAAATAGCTATATTTCGGTCAAATTAAAGAATTCCGATAAGAATTTTTGTGGGTATACGCAATCGTACACGGAGAATATAACTCATAACTCATAACTCAATTTCGTCTTAAGTCGACTTAAGCGGTTAATGCTTGGAGACACAGAAATTATATAATTACGTCATTGTTTATTTGGACCATTTACAATGAAATGAAAGATTTTCTTCCACCAGTGTAAAGATAAACAAATCACAGTATTTGCATTGTTTTGTTTGCTTGTAAGAAACTCATTTCATAAATTTTCAAACCATAATGATTAAATTAAGTAATGCTTAATTAATTTTTGACTTATTACGCATAAAAATACTGCTGGTATCTTTAGGGAAATCAAATTTCCATCTTATGTTTTCTTTGTTACGAGTAAGTCTACACTCAGCGACAATGAAATATAGACACCAATTTTTTTTCAATATTTGAAATATTTTTACATACCTGAAATGCTATTCAATCGTATTAAAAGTTCATTTCCCTAGCATAATTTTGGCATAAAAATAACATTTTAATTGATTAAATTAGGTGTAGAAAAACATTAATAAGGATTATTGGCAGCTACATTGGCATATATAGGCTAAATATACGCACTACAAAATTTTCAAATTATAATTGATATACATACAACAAAAATTAACACTTTTTAATTTTGGTCATTAACACAGTTTGGTAATGAATGAGTATCCATTTCGTGAAATAATTTCATACATTCGGTTTGGTAACGAATCGTGAAGTGATCTATTGTATATTGGATCCAACTTAGAAGCACCCTATCGCTATTTTCAACTCATTATTAGATTGTTATATTGTTACCCTTCGGCGCAAACAGCTTGAAATAGCTATGAGTATAACAATAATGTGACAAGGGGCAATGATATGATGAGTGACAATGGGCGTAATCATATTGGAAAATACTATTTTTTTTCTGCGTAAATGTAGTACAAATGACAAGTGGTGATTCTCCAACAATTGTATATAATTCAGAGTTCAATGTAGCCCGATTAAAAAGAAATATCACTTATCGAACGTTGATGGTACTCCCCATACCAACTACCATACCCATACCATACTACCACCCCTACCTCATTGTCGTCGCATATTAACAAACTCAGGTTTATGCACATCGTAAAAATAATATGCATAAGCATGTGGATCAACCAGATAAAAGCGTTTTTCGTTGGAAAATAGCACATAATCCCATTGCTTCGTCCTGCTCATATGTTGGAGCGAGCGAGTGAACTCCAATCTTACGTCTGTTGACCGTTCAGTCAAACCCCGATTTCTTATTTTTTTATTTCTATCATTTTAGATCTTTTCAAGAAACGATGTACGAACTGATACGTTAACAGCAGCAGCAGTTCCAATTTTACTTGAACTTTTACTAGAATTGATAGCTAAAATATGGAAAGCGTGTGACTTTTCTATTTCAAAAACTTTGTATCTCTATGTCACATTGCAAAATAACCATTTAGATGTAAGGTACATATGTACATCATCTGAACAAAACTAAGCATTTCATCCTATATTTCATTATCGCGGAGTGTATTCACTATTTATTCTATTTATACGAATATGATATATTGTACGTTGATATGGTAATTTATACAAACAGAAGTAAATGTTTTGTGTTAACGAACATACATTAAATTAATTTTTAATTATATATAATTATTCGCAAATAATTTATTTATCGCAGAAAAACTTATATGGTTGTCGTAAACATTATAATAAATATAAGGTTTCCCTTATGGGGAAAATAAAATTATTATTGAAATTATAGACATTTTTAAAAATTGTTTGTTGATTATGAAGTTTGCACACCGAGCCCCTTGTTTGAAATCCAAACCAAAGAAAGATTGGATTAGTATATTGTTTTGTTAAGCGATTGAACGAAGGGTTTTGAGAAATTTTGATGTTTACCAAAATGACAACCACTTCACTGAAAAATCAAATTTTTAAGGTGGTCAAATTTTGGGTTTTCGCAATCAAAAAGAATTATTCATCGGAATTAAGAATCCTTCATTCAGGCCCTGATCATTATCTTTAAAACGAATTATTATATTTGGAATTGACCGGCCTAATACTTTTGGAGATATTTTGGATTTTTTGAAAAACTAATGTTATAATGTTTTCATAGTTCCAATTAAGTTCTCTTAACTTATATAGAGTTATAACTTTGGATCGAGTACACTGATTCACATGAAATTTTGAGAGAATTATTTTTTATAGATAGAATTATGTTTTAATAAAATATAAGAAATCAAAAATCGATTTTTCCGACCAACCCAATTACGGAGTCCATAAACGGAAAATATTTATACCGATGTTAAACTAAGGTTAAAAACCAAGGAAACGTTGCCAGCAACGCACAAGAATCCCGTTACTATGAATATGAACATTTATTTCAACTCAAGTCAGATTTACTAATTATAGAGGGATTATAGATTGATAAAAGAAAAATAAATTGTGTATTATCATAATTTCAGAAAATAGCCAGGGGTAGGTTTTGAACGAAATAAGATTTTCGATGTTCAAATAATAAAATATATACGTACTACTAATATATATGGCGTCTAAAAACTTTTCGTTATATGCTCGTATGGTATATTGAATTATATTTTTCATTGAAGCTTTTGCTGTGGTTTCATCAAATGTATCAATCTATATCTAGCTGGGATCAAAGGGCTATCTTTCTATTTACTCTTTAAACTTTAAAGTAAATGTGTACAGTTGGTACTCAAATCTTTCATGACCCATCATACCCGAGAAAGGGTATTCTTTGTATGTTCTTAGCAAATATCGGTATTTCGGCAAATCGGCAATATCTTCTTTCTTTAATTAAAAAAGTCTCTTCTAACTAGATTTTATCACGAAACAAATTGTTCATGAAGTATATATATTACATTCATTGGTCGTTTATGATTTATTTAGAAACGAATTCATTGTTCCTTCGACATTATAATGATGTGCGAAACTTTCAATAATCTTTTGGAACCACCGTAAACATTTGCTGCAAAGTTCTATTATATACATATTCTATGCTTTTACATGTTATGCCCTCATTAGAAAACTAGAGATTTTTTATATTGTACAATACAATTTAGAGTTTGTTTTGAACTCGGACAATAATCCGATTCCCGCATATACATGACATATAGAATTTAAAAGATACACAAAACGTTTTTATTTTTTTTCTCCAAAGGATACAGGGATGAAAAAAGTTTTATCTCTTTTATTTATGTTATTCACCCATGATGTCGGAAATAGAAAGAAAGGTATTATGATAGAACCTCGAACATGTTTTTTATAGTTTCACTTTTGAAGTTACAGAACCAAAAATAAGTATAATGGGAAAAAGTTTATCAAGCCAAAAAATTCCAACTTTCATATTCAATCAGATTCCAAAGTACAATATAACATTGTGGTATATTATTGTACTTAATAGATAATAGAAAGGGCGAGTGTAAACCTGAAACAATTTACCTTGGAATTCAAACTCTTTTTTGTGCTGTAAATCTTTTGTTAATTTTTTATAATCTTTCTCAATTGTGAAATTATTGTTCTAAAATTATAACCGATCACGACCCGATTGCCTTTTAAGAATTTGTCATTCCATTTTTTTATTAGTCTTTTAATTATATTGCGTGGCAAATTGTACATTTCTGTATATTATGGACAAGCAATACTTTTCAACTCATTAGTTTGACCAGTTTTCTATAATTAAGTAAGGAATGTTAAGGGTCTGGAAAAAAAAGGAATGGCGAAGAAAAAATTTATGAAAGCCAGTCATAAGTCAGAAATAATCTGAAAAGTCGATTATGATCAATAAAAAGTTGGTAAAAATAATGTCAGAAATGGATAAGGAAAATTGGGGTAATGTCGGCAATGTGGGAATAATCAGAAAATGCCGGTCAAATATTGATACAACGAATGTCTCTGTAAGGTGATTGCCATTCTACCTAAAATTTAATGAAGTTCTTAATTAAAGAAAAAGATTTGAATTAGCATTTTCTTTAAATTCCCAACTTTTTACATTTTTTTAGGCCAATTTTTTGATATTTTTTAATTAGTTTTGTGGCTGTATTTCTTGCAATTTTAGCTTAATATTATATAAGTTATAAGTATTCTGAATTCCCTACACCTTTCAAGTTCTTAACATAGTTTTAACTTATTTTTTGACAATTTTATAACAATAGAGGTGTTTAACCAGCAACCAACATACATATATAACCAGGTTATATATATGTGACTGCCCACAAGAAATACACTAGTGTGTCAAAAAATGAGTTAAGAACGGTTTCGAGTACTAGTATAAAAAACTATAACCAATTTTGACAAAATATTTATCTTTTCATAAGAAAAAAACACAATTTTATAATTATGTATCTTAAAATTTTAACAATATGAATTATTCCATTTTCAAAATAAACGGTTCATTTATGAACTTAATCTACAAGATTTTTGCGGATTAATCATTAAGAGAAATAACGGTACCAAATGCACAGTATGCATCTTACACAACTAATACGCAAGTTTAAGTTAATGACCAAATTAGATAAATATGTATATTCCGAAACTCAATTTTGTAGTTTACGTATATGTTATATAATATACCTACGTAGTACGTTTAGCTAGTTGTAGCAAAATCACTTAACGAAATTAAGTTGATTTAAATAAATTATTTAGGGTTTCCAATGATGTGAAAACGACACCAAGAATAGTATTTGAAGGCATGAAAAGTCAAAATAACTATAAATACTTGATGAATGATGAAATGAATTGAAGAAGGCAGTCAATTTTCTAAGCAAGAAAAATCTATCCATCAACAAAACTTCCGTCCGAAAATCAATATCTACTGATTAAATCATTAGTTAATAGCTCTCGATATTTTCCTTTCACAACATGCCAATTTTCTTAGACGTTTTTGCCTCTTCACATTGTTCTATTTCTTACTTTTATTAAATCGACGAAACAATCAGAGAAAACCGAAAGAAAATTCCATTAGGAAGATATTTATAGGTATACTGTACTACCGTATACATATGCGTATAGTTAATATTATAAACATCAGTAGATAAACTTACATAAAGCAAAGCGTAGACAACCAACTCTATGGATAACACTTATACAAATCCATATACGTATAAACAAGCATTAATACCTCTTTTTCTCAAAGTAAAGGATTTTATCTTAATCTTAAAAACAATCATGAAATGGAATAAAAAGTAACTAGAAAGATTTTGAATACTTTAAGCCAAGGTCGAACAATTTCATTTCTTTATGTATTTCAATTATAATGGGTTGCCTGGAGAATAATTTAGCAATGCGTATCTAGACTTTTCACATGTTAAGTGGTTGATAATTTATGAATATTAAAACCTTTTAGAATATATTTTTGACCCAGATAAAATTACACCTTCTTGTAATTTCATTGGCTGTAATCCTTCATAATATTATTATTGTAGAACCGTAGATCTAAGTTAAGATCTAATTATCGATTATCTAGATAATTTTAGTTAGTATTTCGATATTTTAATTCGAGGGTTTGGATATCTATCCAATAAGAATAAAACATAATTGCAATTTGTTTGTTATCAAGTATTAGATTATCCATATCCTTATCATGTTATATTATATTCTTTTCATATTATATTCATATTCACTGAACGAGCGATTTTCTGTCGTCCGTATTCGCGTCGTTGTGGGATAAACAATCAAGCGATATCATCTCGACGCTAAAATAATCTACAATTTCGATATAAACACAGTTTGATTACATTGATAGCAAATATACCTTGTTGGTAATTATTCCTTAAACCAAATGTTTTTATATTTAAGTAGTATTGTGTATGTTAACTTCAAGATAAATTTAGATTTGTGATCCCCCTGATTACAATCTATAATTAGCTATAACAGACTGGATATTGTCTTCATGTGGTCATCATTATTCTTGAAGATTTTTGTCGGAAATTCAATACTTTTTTAACTAACTATATATTGACTATGTATTACAAAAAAAGGAATTTAGATTATTTGTTTATAATTTATTTCAACACTGAGAACCAAGAAATAAGAAATCTATGTAGAATAATATACATCATTTCTTAGAGGGTTATAAAATAAGAGCTTTCTAACTTTAAATTGAAATAAATCATAACCGTAAAAGATATCAATGGAATTATTTTTTTATTTTAATTTGTATATCCTGATTTATTTTAGAAGTCAATAAGTCTCAAGCCTTTTTTTTACATAAATCGGTACTTATTTCTCTAACTACACGAATAATGTTCCTGTTTTGATAATTTAACGCTTGCGGTTTATTGGCATAAACTAAAGGTTCCAGGCATAATCACAGAGTCAATAAGTCTAATGGAGGTATATCGCATGATCTTGGTGACCAATTTTAATCACTAAAAGATTACTCGACCTGAAAACTTTATCTCCAACAAGTTGATTGTTTCACAAAATGTATGGTATCTTGCACCGTTTTGTTGAACCTTTATAACTTCTAGAATACAGATGGCAGAAATAATCAGTCATCATTTTCCAAACCGTTCTCAATTAATTGCGAACCGCCGCACCATTTTCGATTTCAAAAAGGTTGTTTCAAGTATAGCATGTGGATTCTGATTACTCTAAATACGACCTAAATTTAGATGAAAAAATGTTGACAAAAATTGCATGTAACCCAGGAAATGTAGATCGAACAGATTTATTATTTGTGGAGTAAATTCCATATGTTGTGCAACTGAGTATTTATCCACAATGATTTACCAAACATTAATGTTAATATTGTGGGATAATATAATAATTAACACAAATGTTAATTTTGGTGGGAATAAAGAAAACATGAAAGTTAGAAAGTATAACTTTGATGGCCGAAGTTTTAGTTCGGAATGGCATAGCAACAATTCCACATTGTCAGATTGCTTTCTTTAGCAACGAATTACCAATTCCAATTAATAAATTCACATTAAGAATGTTGGCATGGAAATATTGTAAAGTAAGGTCAGTGAACACGACAAATACGGTTTAGCAAACGCTTCAATACAAAAACGTAATACCACAGAACACATATCGCTTGCTCAATGCAAGAATGAGATATCTTGAAAAAAGTAAATATTGAGATAGAAAGGTTTAAGTTTTGTGTTTTCTCAAATTCAGTGCAAAATGCAGTGTATGGTAAGGGTATTTTTACATTTTATTTAAGAATTATAGGTTTTTTTATATTTTTTCCTAATGTGAAATAAAGTTTATGTATTATTTAACCTAATTCAAAGAAAATCTCAAAATCAT
>JANTOP010019615.1:0-13433 GCA_027564815.1 Symmerus nobilis | reverse complement strand
GTGTAGAGTGCTAATGAAAACTGAGATTATATGGAGACAAAGCTATGATAGCCATTTGAGTATGTCAACTATACTCACATGGCCGCAATTCCACTGTCCCACAACTCCCCAGGTCCCACTTCTCCCCAATCTCCTTAAATATATAAACATGCTCTATAGAACAACCTAATCATTTATGTTTTAAATTTAATTGTTATTGCTTATTTCATTTATGCAAAATAGAATCGAGTCTTTTCAGTATATGTATCTCCACTTCAGTGGCGTGCAGTCTAATGTGTAGAAGGTGCAAAGCACACCTGAAATATCAATAAAATCGTAACCAATTTTTATTGCTACAAATTTCTAACTCAAATTATTTTGGTTGGAACGACCGATGATAGTATTTCTTGTGGCTATTATTTTTATTTTTTCGACTGTTACTTTTATTGCGCCAAAATTCATTGACCGCTAAGCCTGCCAACAACTAGTAAATTCAAATTATTTTATTTAATAACTTCGAATAAGCTTTCGAAATTTTTGAAGCATTTGTTTTTGGGAAATTTGAAATTTTGTTAAAGGATCGTATTTGGATAGAAAACAGATTTTAAACGTTAAAACTTAAATTCGAAACTTAAGCTTTCGTTGTGCTTTTAATAACTTGAATAAGCTTTCTGCCAAAATTCCATATTTCATTTAAGTTTAATAAATCGGATAAAAATTTGATTCCAAATTATTAAACAGCATTTTAATTTTAAGCTTTCAATGAGCTTTCGAGGTTTTAATAGCTTTATTTTGGAAAAAATTTAAATTTCGTTAAAGGATCGTTGTTTGGATAGAAAATAGATTTTTCATCGTAAAAAAAAGGTTCGGAAAATTAAGCTTTCTGCGTTTTTAAACTTTTTTCGGCCGAAGAAATTTGTACACAAATTCTTCATATCTTATGGATACGTTGACTGCACGCCAATGTTCTACTTTAATGATTTTATCCCGCATTTAGGCAGGGAAGGATTTGGGGGCTGCATATTCACAAAAAAAAACTGTTTTAAAATGAAAATATCACTGACCCGAAACTTCTTCTTAATACTCAGATTTTGGTTAGTTTCAACCCGCAGCTTAGAAAGGTTGTCCACCATTGGTTTAATAAGTATGATGGATTAGTAAATTATTTAAAAGTTTCATCTTGAGGCATATCTTGAAATAATAAGGATTAACGGGATTAACTCATTTAAAAAAATGTAGTCTGGTCAAATGGGCCAATGGGCTAAAATGGACAAAAAGGACTAAACAATTAAAGATTCAATTTATGATAAACGGTTCATGATTAATATCATTGTACGGTAAAAGTACAAGAGATCAAATTTGTAGCTCTGAAAACTACCTACAAAAATTGCCTCTCGTCATCAATTGTCTCCTGTATTTCCATAGATTCAGCCAAGTGAATGATGAATGGGGTCACAATAATTTTCGATTAGGCGAATCGGGAATATTTAAACAGGACTGGCCATGACAATGACTGGAAGGGAGAAGCTAATAAATGTCCAAGTCTTCTTTCAGTTGATGGACATTATATTCTCTATATTTTACCCTTAAATTACCCAACCCTAGAATTATCGCTTTCTGGCAAGGAAACATTGATTGTATTACCGCAGGCCAACTTGGTGGAAATATCAAGGAGGTCGGTAAGCCGGCAGATGTATTTTTGTAAAATAATCGAAAAAAAGGAAGATGATTTTGTTGAAGAATATAAACGAAAAAATTTTATTTTAATAATTCTTTAATAAGTTTTCTTGTCTAACTTCTTAATTTTCAACCACATACCACCTACTGGTGATAGAACTGCAACTGATGGTTTAAATTTTAATGGAATCGGAGTTCTCGGACTCGTTGACACCTGGAAATGTTTTATGATCATCGCTAAACCGATTCGAGCTTGCATCTGTCCGAACCGCAAACCGATACAATTTCTAGGTCCATCACCGAACGGTAGGAATGTCATTGGATCGCGAGCTTGAATCGCTTCTGGGGTAAATCGATCCGGATCAAATTTTTCCGGATCCGGATAGTATTCGGGATCATTTTGAATAGCTCGTATTGGTATCCAAATTCGCTGATCGATAGGGAATGTATAGTCGGTATCTGGTATACGATATTCCTTCGTTGTCCGTCGTAATAGAAATGGAAGTGGTGGGTACTTCCTCAGGCTTTCTAAAATTAAACTTTATTAGGAATAATTGAAATTACTTAAAATAGTACCGTTTAAAATTTGATCAACGTATTTCATCTCCATCACAGCTTCGTAACTGAACTCCCCATTATATTTCAATAAAACTTCATCAATTTCATTACGAGCTCTGCTCTGAATATCTTTGTTTAAAGCTAATTCATATAAGGAAAATGTCAGTAGCGTAGAGGATGTTTCGAAACCGGCTACAAAGAATACGAAAGCTTGTGCAGCTACTTGATTTAATGACAAACCATCGCTATAATTTATCGACGAATCGGATTTTGTATTCTTTAATTGAATCATCAAATCCATAAAATCGTTTCGTTGCACTTTATTCGTTTCCCGATAACTAATTGTATCCGTTACTGTTTTTAGAAAAAACTCGATGACAATATTTGCGTTCACTTTTAAACCGATACGTTTCGAAAACTTGCTTGCCAATGTACCAAAGAGTAACTTAAACATTTGGAAACCTCTTGGTGAAAGTGACTCTCGACTAATTCGTCGAAATGCTGCATTCGGATCTCTCAAACTGTTACATTCTATACCGAACGCACAAGTTCCAATCACATCGGTTGTATACCGAGCTAGAAAATCTGCCATTTCTAATTCGTCTGACGTCGAACTGATTTCAAGGACATCTTTAAATTCTTTGCACACCTTCATTACAGTCGGAAACATATATTTCATTTTACCAGATGTAAATGTTGGCGTTAATTTACTTCGTAGATCCTTCCATTCGGAAGCGTCTAAAGCAAATAGGTGAGCGGATAGAGGATCGTCTTTCTCATTGTAATATACAGCGCGATCCATAAAATATTGAAAGTCTTTTATTAAAATATTTTTTATCAACTTCGTATCTAGGATTAAAGCTATTGGCATATGAAGAATGTAAATCCCACCAAATGGACCATGCCCTTTCATGCGGTTATACTGCTCGGACATCATATCCGTTAAATGCATAGTTGTGAAAACTCCCTTCATATTTCCAAATGGAACAGTTGGTTCTGCATACTGCACACCTATCCGCTTCCAATATGAAAACTTTCGTCTTACGTACCAATATGTAACAACTAGCAGGGTACCAATAATTACTAATATCTCGAATGACATCATACCTTTATACCGTTCAGAGTATAGCGTGTTGACACTTATACTGTTTCTTTCACACTAAGGTTTACTTAACTCAAATACCGTATAAACCAAATTTTGTTTATTAATCATCATATTCATTCGTGGTCGGATTAAATGAGTACCAAACCCGAATTTATTTATTGCATATAATACAACCGACCAGTCTTGTTTTAGGGTGAGCGGTAACAAATTTGGCAATTTGTTCTGGGATTTGGGTTACTGGACCAAAGTCTAATTCTAGTGGCCTTATGAAAGTCACCGGTTGAAGACTTATAGACTTTCCCTTCTAAGCTTTTGGCCATATCTTCGAGACCTTAGTTTATTTCCTTGTCCTTAATTGACCCTGTCGAAAGTCATGCTCAAATGGGTCTACGCAACGTCAATTTGATCACTCACTTCCTCCAGAAACAGTCATACAATACTACTACATCTCTTTTTAGATTCTGAACCTCGTATCTGAAGTACCTATCGATCTAAAACAAGTAGTCTACCTCAGTTTTTGTTAAATCAGAGGCGTGCAGTCTAAAGCGCAGTAAGCGCAGAGTACACCTTCTCGAATCCCCCGGGATAACACTTTAAAATTTGTATATAGTTATATGTATTATTCCGATGATCTTTAAAATTATTCCAAATATTTTCGAAATTTATGAAATAATCCAATGACTTGTCCTAGCACTACCAATTTTTTTCTTACATTTTCCGACTTCTTCCAGGTTTTTTTCCGACTTTCCCGTATTTTATATCGATATAAATTTGCTGCATAATCTGCTACGCGTCATAACAGACTGTTATGTGTCTAATTGATAAGTTATTCGGTTCTGTAGAATTTTGCCACTAGTTTTTAGCTGTGGAATGTAGATCTATCCGCAGAATTTATGTCTTTTGTTAAAGTAGTCAAAAGCAACACAAAATCTGTAAAAAGGGTAGGGAATTTAGAGGGATAACTAGTCCCTACTTCTCTTCTATTCACGATTTTCAATTATTATTACAATCCTTAACCCCATTTTTCTCCTATTTTGATTAAATTTTTACCGATATTTTCCTGAAATTTTCCCAGTTCCAATTTTCTCCTGACATTTCCCGCTACTTGCCGAAATTTAGCCGAATTTTTCCCTACTTTTAATAATATCGACTTTTTCCTATTTTTTATACGTATTCTCAATGTTTCTGTT
Source organism: Symmerus nobilis (assembly GCA_027564815.1). Taxonomy (NCBI): domain Eukaryota; kingdom Metazoa; phylum Arthropoda; class Insecta; order Diptera; family Mycetophilidae; genus Symmerus; species Symmerus nobilis. The sequence continues at coordinate 8,924 of JANTOP010019615.1, read as the reverse complement.
CCTAGATAGTTTATGGCTTTTCGGACTTTTCCAACTTTGTCGATATTTTCGTAAAGTTCTTCTGATTTTCTAACATTTGATTTGCCTGGGGCTGTTAGATTCTTCCCGAGTTTCTATTTGCTTTCAATGAGATTGCTTGAAATTTCGTGAAAGGACCGATATCTGGATAGAAAATAGATTTAAGAACGTAAAAAATTAAGTTCAAAACTAAAGCTTTCTGGAAGCTTACAGTGGGTTGAAAAAGTTTCTAGCGAAAATTTCATATTTTATCTATGTAAATTTAATGAATCAAATAAAAATTGGATTGCAAATTATATAAAACGACATTTAATTTTAGGCTTTCAATAAGCTTTGAGATTTGTTAAGCTTCTTTAATTAAAATCTAAAGTTTAATTAATAGATCGTTTTTGGGTAGAAAATAGATTTTAAAATGTAAAAACTATGATTCGGAAAATAAAGCTTTCTGTGAGCTTTCATATTTGTGCAAAGCTTTTGTACTAAAAGTTTAGTTTTGATATTTTCGTATTTTTCCCCAAATAATTCATAAACTTTCTGCATCATTACATTTTTTTCAATTCGTAGAAAATTATCGGGAAAATTATTCAAATTTCTCGGAGCGAGCCTTAACAAATTTTTGAATTTTCTTCAATAAATTTCAACTTTTCGGAAATATTTAATTTTTATGTATTTACCTAACTGTCAAAACAACTTTCTGCATTTTTACATATTTTCTGGCAGAAGAAAATATTCTCTAGTAATAGCAATGAGTAAAGCATTCTCTTGAATAAAGCAAACGCATGTGATTTACTCCAGAAGGCAAGTAACATCTAATTCAAAATTAACGAAATTTTCGGTAATTTTTAGGGGATAGGTAGGTATGGCCGATAAATCTTTCGTCTTATCTATGGTGGGATAAATTTAGAGACTTATGGGATAAAATAATAGCTAATAAAATTGAATGGCAATGCAGGAAAAAGGTAAGTATTCTTCCGACGTACATACATAATTTGTATCTATAGGCAGCTGATATTCCCCCGAACTAGAACCTGGCTGTCTTACTTGGTTTAGAAATCAAAGACATTGGAAGGATGCCAGAAATAAATCTTCAAATCATTACTACGTACCAATGCTTGTAACGGACTGGTATACTTCGGTTCATATCCTAGGGTTTCTTAGTTAGAAATATCAGATATAGCGATGGCTGTAGAGGATATAATGAATACGATTGCTAAGGATATTACTTAATTATATTCCCTGCAATTAATGCAGCTTTAACCGCCATTGATAGAGTTTTTAGAACAATTAATACGTGACAGAAATTCCGAGAGATAAAGAACTGTATCGACAACTCATGTCCCGTAGCGCTTTATACAGATTAAGAGACATGTGGTAAAAACGGACAGTCTAGCAAGAGTAATAACTAATAAGTAACGGTTTGTAAAACCGGAATCATTGTAAGAAATAAATGCATTGGAAAATGTTGGAAACTTTGTCTAACAAGGAGGGGATATGTACTTGTCCCGCCCGATTGGGTTCATTTTTACCACACATATAGGCCATAACAAGGGCTTCAACTGGTGCAACTCATAGGGCGCCGCTCTCAACCCCTTCCGAGAAAATCGAGTTTGAAAAATTACAAGCATCTTTATATACTATACACATCATACTCTTTTTAAGTCTTAAGTGGCGCAGTGGTAAGTCACCGGCTTCATAAGGAGGAAGTCTAGGTATCGAATCTTGGGCTCAACATTTCTTTTTTTTCTTCTTCTTTTTTCTATCCTAGTATATATATTATTATCCCAAATTTTGTAACATCAAGTATGCTAAATGAGAAAGAAAAAAAAATTAAGTAAAAACTTTAAATTAAATAAAAAGCATTGACTTCATTTTGTTTTAGTAGCCTCTTCTTTCTTTTCCTTTTCTTCTTTTTTTCTTTTCTCTTTTTTCTCTTTCCCGGGTCTCTTGACTCCGAGCCCTGAGGCCGCTGCCTCTTTCGCCTCCGTGTTAATGCGCTACTGTATCCTACAATAAACATGGTATAAATCAGTGATGGCGAACCTTTTGAGAAGTGGGTCAAATTTTGTTCATTATTTTTTTTATGACTAGCTCGTGGGTCACTAAATCAGTGGCGTCACTTTCAAAGGGGGAGTGGAGCAGTGGCGTGCGATCAACATCTCCATAAGAATTTCATGGCCACTTAACAAAATGTTACAGCCTTCATCGCAGAAATTGCCTAGCATTCTTTAGAAAAATGTCAAATATAAGCAATTGGCAGCTAGTGTAGTAGATTTTCTAAAGATTAGATAGAATTACATATAAAATGACATTTAATGTTAAACTTTCTAAGAGCTTTCAAGCCTTTTGAAGCTTAATTTTTGGACAATTTGAAATTTCGTAAAAGGATCGTTATCTGGATAGAAAATAGATTTTGAAAAGATAAAGCTTTGATAAAGGTTTGATAAAGCTTTTGGCAAAAATTTCGTTTTTCATTTAAATGTAGTGAATAATGAATAACTTCTCATGATTTATACTGAACTATGTTTCACAAGTTTTCTGGGAAATCGGAACTGATTTTAGAAGATTTTCCTAATTTTTCTCAGAATTTCTTCTGACTCACTCTCCACTTAATTACTTTAATCTGTCTTTTCACCGACTATTTCTAGACGTTTATTACTTTATTCTATTACATTTCCAATTTGCCGACAATCTTTGATATTTTCGGCTTTTTTACAGTCGGGGAAAAATTGTTAAAATTCCGAAAAATCGGGAAAAGTATAGAATAGGCGGGAAAAGGTCGTTAAAACATAATAAATTAATTTGATGTAAAAACGATATCAAAATAAATTAATTTCAATCATAAATATAAAGCTTTATTAGAGTTATAAATTTCCCACAGAGCTTTTTCCCGAAAATTTTTACATTTCATTTAAATTTAACTAATTTAATGAGAAATTGGTTCGGAGATGAAAAAAATGGCATTTTAATTAAAAGCTCCCGATAAGCACTTTGAAATTATGTAGAGCTTTTATAATAAAATTTGAGATTTCGTTAACATCAAATTATTAAAATAGAAAATCGATTTCAAAGCGTATTTATTTAAATCTGAAATGTAAAGCTTTCTTGGAGATTTTAATTTACCACAGAGCTTCTTAACGAAAGTTTCCAATTTCATTGAAATTTATTTACCAGCAGATAAAATCGATTTTATTATAACTAAAATAATATTTGGATAAGCTTTTGGAAGTTTCTTAAAGCTCTTTTCAGACAATTTTAAATTTCAATGAGATTAACATATTTCGATAGAAATTAAATTTTAAAACGTATAACTTTAAAACCGAAATTTAAAGCTTTCTTAGCGCTTTTGATTTCATCACAAGGCTTTTTAACGAAAATTTCAAAAAACATTTAAATTTAACTTTTGCAATAAAAATTAAATTCCATTCCGACTTAATTAATATTTTAAGATGAGTAAGATTTAAGATGAGCTTTTGTAACTCTCTTAAAGCATTTTTCATATAATTTTAAATTTCAATGACGTTACATTTGATTGTCTATTCTCTCTTTTATGTTATAAATCATAAAAATCAGCGCGTGGGTCATTTAAAAATCCTGCGTGGGTCAGTGTCTGACTCGTGGGTCATAGGTTCGCCATCACTGGTATAGATTATGCAGACATTGGCAAATTTCGATTTCTCTGAATTTATTAAATTAACATTTATTTAGAATGAATAATAATAATAATAATAATAATTGCTGGCGTAATAACCGCTCTCGCGGTCACGGCCTCCCGAAGGTCTCACGACTATATTTTTTTCTTTTTGTCCGTCCTTTTCCTCCTACACCCTTGTTCTTTGTTTTTGCTTCTCGTAATGGTCAACACATTCCTTTTTCCACTTTTCCACATTCCTTTCCACGGTGACAACATCGTTCGGATCCAAATCAAGCATAGCATTGTAGGTTTGTGTGCCCCCGTTGCCAATATATTGCGTATATTTAACGCCGAGTATTTCCGCTCAACATAAAAACCTCTCACGCATTACGTTCACTTTCATCTTGCCGGCGCTTCCGGAATGGCTTGCTACGCTATTTTCATCGTGATTCGCAAACCATTGGTCACATATAGGAGAATCTCTTGATAACTTACAAGTACTGTAAGCTTGGCAGAAGGAAGATTTAATCTGCAGGTTTAATACTTTGTTGCTGTATTTCCCGACAAGCATGGCAACGCCGAATAAAAACGAAAATCCTCTATTCTTCCACGATCCATCTCCGGTAACCACAAGATTACCACGATGAATCAAGACGTTACCAGCTACAGTATTTTTTTTTTGAATTTCTTCTTTCACGGCCCTTTGTTGTACTGCACGAAACTTATTTTTCGTCACAGCTTCGCAATTTTCAAGGAATGCGTATTATGTTTTGATGCCAAATTCATTAGACAAATCAATCCGCAGAAAATGTTCACGGCACGAATCCCTAGTTCCAGAATGAGCATAACGAACATAATTCGGCGGTTTATTTCATACGCAGTAGAAACTATAATGGACCTGATAGCTTGTAGCCAGTGGCGCTAATTCAAGAAATTCTTGGCGGAGGCAAGGAAATCCTTGGAGGGGAGGGGGGGGGCGAACGAATAATAGACACAAATATTTAATTTTGGTAAAAAAGGCATTATTTTCGATACATATTCAAAGTCTTGGGGGGGGGGGGGGTGGCACAGCCCCCTCTGCCCCCCAATGGGCGCCTCTGCTTGTAGCGCCATCTATATGATAGATGAACACTTACCCCGGACAATACCTAAAATGATTGAGACCGTTTGTACCGGCCTTTAAGTCACTGTTTAATAATTTGGAGCCACTGTAGGTAGTTTGAGATTACCAGCGATTTCGCTGGGACGCCGCGCCGTCTCGTTCGAACTGCAATAATAGAATATTCTATTATGCATTTTACATAATAGAATAATCGAAAAACTTTTTCATAGGTGTATTCTAAACCCTTTGCGGATGCCAAAAATACCAAAAAATCTGTTTTATTTTTCATAGAGAAAGGTGTTAACTATCCCCTCAATGCATAGTTTGTGGGAGCGCCATTTCGTTTTCAAGCTTTACGTAACCACCCAGTATCATGCGGCTAGTATTCGACAAATGAGGCCATCAAAAATCATTATTCGTTTTAAGATTATATTATAAATCGTCACCACTAGGGATCGAACCCATAACCTCCCTCTTCCAAACGCTGCGATGTTGCCGACTGGGCTAAGGTAGAGGTTATATTTATATAACATAGAGAATATATGTTTATATCCTCTGGAAACAGTTTGAATGAATAGTTAGATGGTTTGAGTAGCGTTAATTTCAAAGGTGATTAGTAAGTACATATTGGTCGAAGGTAATGTAGAACGATCGATTAATTTACAGCTTAATTAAATTTAACTTAACAATAACTATCAGCAATTAGCTGTAATACCTAGAGAAGATCAGTAGAGATAATTACTGATTTAGCAAAGTATTTTATAATATAGCCTCATTTACAAAATATCCTAAATCGAATTTGTTTTATTTAATTTTCTGACTTTCAATGGCATGCCACCTTTCGGTGCCAGAATAAAGCTTTGTGGATCAATGACTAATGGTATTGTAGTCTTCGAGCTTGGTGACACTTCAAAATTCCTTAAGATCGTCACTAAACCAACCCGTGCTTGCATCATTCCAAATCGTAGCCCAACACAATTTCTTGGTCCATCACCAAACGGTAGGAATGCCATCGGATCTCGAGCTTTAACCGCTTCCGGGGTAAATCGATCCGGATCAAATTTCTCTGGATCTGGATAATATTCAGGATCGTGGTGGATAGCATGTACTGGTACCCAGATACGTTCATCCTTAGTTAATGTATAATTTATATCTGGTATTGGGTAGTCCCTAACCGTTCGTCTTATTAGTATTGTAACAGGTGGATACTTCCGGAGGCTTTCTGTAATCATTTAAAGCGGGAATTAATTTTTTAAGTGATAATTTTTGAATATCTTGCCTACCGTTTAAAACTTGTTCAATATACTTCATATCCATCATAGCTTCATAAGTAAACTCCCCGTTATATTTCTGTAACACATCGTCTATTTCCTGTCGAGCCCTACTCTGCACATCTCTATTCACCGCCAACTCATACAAAGTGAATGTCATTAACGTTGATGATGTTTCAAAGCCGGCTATAAAGAATAAGTAAGCTTGCGCTGTCAACTGATTCATTGACAGTCCATCACTGAAATGTTTCGATACATCTGATTTCGTATTCTTGAGTTCAATCATCAAATCCATAAAATCGTTTCGTTTCACATGATTCGTTTCGCGGAAGTTGACCGTATCTCGAACGACCCCCGAGAAAAATTTGATAATTTCATCGGTATTATCTTTCAATCCAATAAATAAAGCGAACTTTTTCGAAAGAGCCGCTAGAATGGCTACAAACAAACGACTTCGTCTCGGTGCAAATATTTTACGACCCATTGTACGGAATAGGGCATCCGGATCTTTTAAACTGTTACAATCGATTCCGAATGCGCATGTACCAATTACATCGGTTGTGAATCGTGATAGATACTCTTTCATCTCAATCTCATCTGAGTTCTCTACACTTTTTTCAAGAGCTTCCTTAAATTCAACACCAACTTTCGTAACAGTCGGAAACATATACTTCATTTTACCGGATGTAAATGTTGGCGTCAGTTTAGTTCGAAGCTCCTTCCATTCGGGAGCATCTAACGCAAATAGATTAGCCGATAATGGATCCTTTCCCTCATTATAAAACATACCACGATCATTGAAATGTTGAAAGTCTTTTATTAAAATATTTTTTATAAGTTGCATGTCAAAAACTAATGCTAACGGTGACGTAAACATGTAAATACCACAAAGTGGACCACGACCTTTTAAACGTTTATACAAATCCATCGAAACATCAGCTAAATGGACCGATTTAAAGAGTCCTTTCGTATTTCCATAGGGAATAGTCGGTTCTTCGTATGGAATACCTTTACGTTTCCAGTACGTAAATCGTCGTTTCACAAACCAGAATAGAATCGCTAGTAGCGTTCCAATTGTTATTAACGTTCCCGTTGAAACCATTTAACCGGCTTTGTTACGGTCAGAACTATACTGATTGAATATTTTTTTACAAGTAAGACGGTCAGTAAATAAATAAATGTAAGTCGTTTATTTTGGAAGTTTACGCAACTGATTCATGAATTAAAAGCATATGGAGATAAACAAATCTATACAGGTAGTAGTTAAGATAAAAACACAGAAAAATAACCTTGACCAGAACTTAATAGATTAGAATTAGGGTAAAGTAACTAGAGTACCTTGATAGCATTTCGAAATCATGGATGGTTAGATAATTGATATGACCATAATCACCTACGTTTACCCTAATTTTCAACCGGCTGGTAAAACGAGTTTATTGGTACCGAGGTGTTCGTGTATGTGCTGGTATCATAATAAACTATAGAAAATACAAACAATACGATAAACGGCGGTTAAGAACGTGAAGCGCTAAAATGATTTATTTACAATCCGCCAATGTACCATTTCTATATATATTAGGGTGGGTCCAAATTTGTTTTTCAGATTCAGCCTGATCGAGAAATATCTTCTGTCGCCAGCAGATCCCACAATTATCGAAATTTTAGTAAAAATTCCTTATACAGTAATCCCTCCTATAACACGATGGATTGGTTCCGCGTTATAGGAAAACGCGTTGTAGGAGTATTCTCGTATAACGTGACCGTATAACCCCATATAATGCGTTATGTACAAATGATTCGCGTTTAATTTTTCTCGTTAAAGGGGGTTTAAGTCGAATATTAAGGAGAAACTATGTTATGAACAAAATATGTGCTTTTTATTAAAATCAAATTGAATATGTGACTAAAAAAACAGTTAATTTCAAATTTTAACAACGTTAATTTCAATAACGTGCAAAGGTACGCGAAATCAATTAGGAACTGTACAAATAAATAAAAATCAAATCATTATAAATTTCAGAGTATACAGAAATATGCGGGAGATTCCCGCGCTCTATGGAGGAAAACACGTGTTATATGAGGGACATGAAATCGCGTAATATGAAATCGCGTAATAAGAGTACCGCGTTATAGGGGGGATTACTGTATTTGCAACCTCTTCAGAATCACGGTTTATGATGATATGTTGAAGAATATTTTTTGTTGGAAAAGGGAAATTATAAACCATTTTCAATCAATTTCTCAATTTCAATAGTTTTTTTCTTTGTAGCGTTATGCGGTCACACCTTTTACCTTACCTTTTTATCACTTGCTAAACAAAAAACTTCTATCCATCAACCAAGCCAATTACTGTCCGAAAACTCAATAATCTTGCAAATTTTATTTCTTCCCGGTAAACCAATAATGCTCTCCAAAACAGGATTTTGTTTCGTTATACCTCTTTAATATACTAATTGAATTTTGAATTATCACATTTTAAACTAAAATAAATTTATAAAAAAACAATTTTCTCATTTATGCTCCATGTGTATATAATAATACATACATCAACACATACAGTGTTGTGCAAAACATTAGCAACAAATTTAAACTTTAGGTACAATGAGTATTACTCATAAATACTGATGACCTTCAATTGAAATGATTACTACGATTTATTCAGAGTATTAAAAACTACAAATAGAAAATATAACAAAAAAACTTAAGTAATAAACGGCTGTTAAAATAATTAAAAACGTCCCAGGACAATAAATGTAAGTGTGCAAAACAATAGCAACATTCAAATTTTTCTTCTGTTTTTTTTTTAGTATTTGGTGTAACGACTTTTCCTTCTTATTACTTCGGCACATCTTCATGGCATGGATGCTATCAAATTCATAATGATGCTCTTTGGTATATTTTT
>JANTOP010019604.1:0-13434 GCA_027564815.1 Symmerus nobilis | reverse complement strand
GTGAGGTGGGTTGGTTGTCTACGTAATCAGTTTCATAAGCTGTTTTATTTTATTCTCGTATATATTTCGTAGACTTATACTTAGACTTATACGATACTAATACTTATTGTGATGTTCTAAGTCTATTGGTATTCCAACAAAAATGCTAAGATCATAAGACATTTCTGACTAGTTCTGAGCTGAGTTGAGTTGAGTGCTGTAAACACTTGTCAAGTGTATTGATATTACAAATCAATTAAAGCGTGTGATTTATATCGTCATTTTGAACCTACTAGATCGTAGGTTTATATTCCCGGAGACATTCTCTGAAGAAAATTATATGGTGGACCACCGCAAAGCTCGCGATCTAGATCAATGACTAAAATTCTCTACTTGCAAACGGTTGTTATACATGTCTCCGGTTGAAACTGGTGTTCAAATTTGCTCAAAACAGGATATCTAAATTCTAAATTATGAATGAAACTTAACAGAGTTTAATAAGCGCAAAAAGTGCATCATTGGTGCACCGTATTTTTTATAGATCGTGCAGCTGACCAATTTCGCCGCCATCATATTTCCTTTCCATTAGTAAAGAATTGTTATATCGTTGTATTCCATTCATTTAGAGGACGAAATGCAATCATAACGTATCGATCTTGACTTATTAATATTTTCTTTACAATTAAAATTATCTATTAATTTCTATATTATTGAATGAACTATAATATCTCGTTAGAACTATTTAATTATATCTTTCTAAAATTTAAGTTTAATTAAAAGAAGTACAAGAAAAAACCTATTCTAATTTCATGTGCTGCTTCTTCCTTACCATCTATTCGAACCTTTATAACACCAAACTATACACTATATCTATACATACGAATGAATATACTACTACTTTACTATATACCCGCATGTGCTATTATTTGTAAATCCGGATTTGATTTGATATTTGAATGCACAATCACACCACTGTTTTACCATTTGTATCCATGCAAAAGTGATACAAATGATCTATCTGAAAAAATACCTCAAGTAGTTGCACCGTCACTTGCTTCCAGTGAACCAATACCAACAATTGATGGTCTGTATTCACCGAAATTCCCTCTTGAAGTCGTTCGGGAATTTGTGATGGAGGCATTACAGGAAGCGGTTGAAGTGAATCAGGTGCATAATCGTGATCCAATTGGTTGGTCCAACGAGAATTTATTTTTGTAAGTAATCGAATCGATTTCCAAAAATAAGTCCATTGATACTCAATTTAATTTTAAAAAAGACCTTTACTAAAACTCACCGATCGATTGCTGTTGGTAGGAATCCTAACCGACGAAGACGTACAAAAATTATTAAATATGGTCGATCCAGAAACATGGGATCCAACATACGAAAAGGGTTTGTTACTTTTTGTTAATACAACAGTTAAATACGTAAATAAATTCTTCCCCAAAAACTTTTAGTTGGTAAAGATGAACACCGTAAAGGGCTGATGACCATGAAAATGGCCGAAGGTGCGAAACTACAAATGTGTTACCTACTACATCATCTAAGCGACATGCAACTGAGACATCGCGTTGAAAGTATTGTAGCATTCTCGCACGATTTCGTCGGCGATCTGCAAGCAGATCAATTACGTCGTTACATTGATATAAAAGCATCAGATTTGCCGAGCGCAATAGCAGCGAAAAAGACACGAGAATTTCGATGTCCGCCACGTGAACAAATGAATGCCATACTCGGTTTTAAGGATTTCGATGCAGACGATGTAGAGAACTGTCCGTGTGGCGTTGAATTACGTGACAGTTTTCTTCAATTTCATGATAATTTAATGGGTAAGGTGTCTTTGAATGCACTCCAGGAACCAGAACTACCCGATGGTAGTGCCACTGAAAACGTGAAACCTGGTGCTCTAACAAAACTCTATAATTTCATAAATGCCGTTAAGGAGTTGGAAGACGGACCACCAGAACCGATAGAACCAGAAAAGAAGACGCCCGAAGAGGTATTCCGTAAAGTTTTAATTAAAACAATTGTTGGTTGGGCTGAGGAATCTCAAATTGAAACTCCGAAATTAGTGCGGGAGATGTTCGGTCTGCTAGTGCGCCAGTACGATACAGTTGGTGAGTTAATCCGAGCGTTGGAAAAAACGTACGTTATAAATAGTAAAACGAAGGGTGATGTGGCGGGCATGTGGGTTGGTCTGAGTCAAATTCGGGCCTTGCTGCCTGTTCAAATGAGTCAAGAAGAGGAGGAATTGATGCGAACAAGGCTTTGGAAATTGGTGAACAACCACACCTTCTTCCAACATCCAGATTTGATTCGAATATTGCGAGTTCATGAGAATGTAATGGCAGTTATGATGAACACATTGGGAAGGCGTGCACAGGGCCAGAGCGATGCTCCCGTACAAAGTGAGGGCCAAGAGGCTCCGGTTAAAGAAAAAGACACATCTCATGAAATGGTTGTTGCCTGTTGTCGATTTTTGTGCTACTTCTGTCGAACTAGCCGTCAAAATCAAAAAGCTATGTTCGATCATTTTGACTTTTTATTGGAAAATTCTAATATTCTGTTATCCCGTCCAAGTTTACGAGGATCAACACCACTGGATGTCGCATATTCAAGTCTAATGGAAAATACAGAGTTAGCGTTAGCATTACGAGAACATTATTTGGAAAAGATTGCCATTTATCTGTCGAGATGTGGGCTACAAAGTAATTCTGAGCTCGTTGAAAAGGGTTATCCGGATCTAGGTTGGGATCCAGTTGAAGGTGAACGATATTTAGACTTTCTGAGATTTTGCGTTTGGGTGAATGGAGAATCGGTCGAAGAAAATGCAAATTTAGTGATACGCCTATTAATTCGTAGACCTGAATGCCTCGGTCCGGCTTTACGTGGTGAAGGAGAAGGTTTATTGCACGCAATAATCGACGCAAATAAAATGTCCGAACGTATTGCCGATCGCCACAAACTGCACGATTCAGGCGATGGTATAGGAAGTGCTTTAAACTTCGTCCATCCGTTCCCAGAAAGTGATGATGATGGTGATTATATCGATACGGGAGCTTCAATTTTAAGTTTCTATTGTACATTGGTTGACTTGTTAGGCCGCTGTGCACCCGAATCATCTGTTATCGATCAAGGGAAAAATGAATCGTTACGAGCCCGAGCTATTCTCAGATCCCTGGTACCACTCGAAGATTTGCAAGGAGTTTTAAGCTTAAAGTTTACTTTACAACAACCAGCACCGGGCGAAGAGAAACCGAAATCAGATATGCCATCAGGATTGGTTCCCGGTCATAAACAAAGTATTGTACTCTTCCTGGAAAGGGTTTACGGAATAGAAAGACATGACTTATTCTACGGAATCTTGGAGGATGCTTTTCTACCAGATTTACGGGCAGCAACAATGCTCGACAGAGTAAGTTACATGTTAAAAAGTAGTTCACTAAATATAATACCTCCTTTTTAATAGAATGATGGCAGTGAGAGTGACATGGCATTATCAATGAATCGTTATATTGGAAATTCGATACTTCCGCTACTGATTAAACATTCAAAGTTTTATAATGAAGCTGAAAATTATGCTAGTCTATTGGACGCAACCCTACACACGGTCTATCGCTTATCAAAGAATCGAATGCTAACAAAAGGTCAACGAGAAGCTGTATCGGACTTTTTGGTAGCGCTCACATCGCAAATGCAACCGGCTATGTTATTAAAGTTGTTAAGGAAACTGACTGTAGATGTTTCCAAATTGTCTGAATACACAACTGTTGCTTTAAGGGTAATCAAACTTGAGTATTAGAAATATACGTAGCTAGAAATGTACGCATATGTTTAGAAACCTATTTATTTACAAATATTGACCAATGCGATATGCTCAACTATTTTAGCGATTTTTTTGTCAATAAAGCTTCGATTTTTCATTATTTACTTTTAGTTATAAGTGTATTGTTCAAACGGCTCAAAGCGTTTTCCATATTGTGCAATATCTACAGAAACCCATAAATTCTAAATAAATGAATCTATTGACCTTGTTGAGCCCGAAGTTCAGATCAGTTCACGCAGGGGTTCAGCGCTGAACGCAAAGAACCCCTAGTACCTAGACACTATGGTCCGTTGTACATGAGCCCGAAGTTAATAGTTAATATTCACGACAAACAATCAAGCAAACCTAAGTATTTCTACAATAGCCTCTTTAAAATAAAGTTCAGAAGCTCTTCTAATACGCATAGAATCAGTTTAAGTTGGAATTAACATATGAAATAACTTTATGTCACTATTCAAGAGGCTGTAACAAATCTCCGCCATCTTAGTCTGTTCTGGGCCAGAGCCTTCACTTCGTTCCACTCCTTTCTTTCTGCTCTGGCTTCCTCGACGACTGTTGGCCACCAATTACCAATGAAATTTTATAATTAAGCCTTCAGTCCAAGAGCTTGGAATTTCATCGGATTGCCATACTTGGTCTATTAGGTTAACACTCTGTTCAATATTCACTTTTGACGATTCGGCAGGGATGCTGTCAGCACCTGGTGTTTTGCCGTTTTTTAATTGTTAAATGGCATATTTGATATCTGCACGGCACGATACCCCTTCGTAAAACCTTCTTGTACGTGGAGGGCGATCGATTGGGCTTCGCACAACATCTTGGGATGGCTTGTTGAGTAGATCAGCAAAGTATTCAGTCCGATCAGCAGTAGCAGTAGCATCTAAATGACGACCTACAGATTCTCTGTTCTTCATATCTGCTTTAAAGCGCTCTGATACTAAGGCATCATTAAGCCTCGCAATGTCTAATCTTTTTGAAGTTTTAGGGGCATTTGGCTGTCTGATTTTGGGTTTTGTTGTCCGAGAAACCCATGTTACTCTATGAATGGTGCGATGAGGGAATAATATGCCGTCATTGTTCATACACATTTCTGCACACAATTCTCCATTCTCATTCATATCGCCTAGTCCGTGTTTACCCATCACATGTTCCCAGTTTATATTGCCTTTGCCAACTTTCGCATTCATATCCCCCAAATATCCGATTTTCTGATTTTTCCAAGTGTTAAAGCCAGTTGGTCGTAAAAGGCGTTCTTGTCGTCCAAAGGCTTCTTGTCGTCGGATATCGGTGCACAGTTCATCATACACTGCTTTGCGCTTCTGCTAAGCAGAAAACCGACTCTACTGCTGCGTTGTTCTGTCTGAGATTTTCCCGAGTAGGGAAGAGTTTCACCGTTAGCTGTTTTTCTTTCGCCACTCTCTTTCCAACGAATTTCGCTCAGACCAAGGACTTCTAGCCTGTATTTTCGAAACTCTTTACAGACTTTAGCAAGTTTTGTCGATTTCAGCCTTGTTCGCACATTCCAGGTTCCAAATCGTGTCCGTGTTCGTAAGCCAAAAGTCGTCGTTGTTAAATTCCGTCCATATCCCAGGCTATTTGTTAATGTTTATTTTGTAAGCTAAAATTCGAGAGAGTACGTTACAAGCGTCCAGCTATCTGAGGATTGTGGTGTACTGCACCTTTCACACCCAGCCGCGCTTCCGTATCCCCCTTCTCAGTTAGCTTGCCACCAAACCACGTTGACTAGGTGAGCACTTTCCAGCCACACGTCGCGGACGTTAAGATAGGAGTTAAGAAAGAATGGACTACCTGCTGTTCTTCCTCTTTTGTGGACCGCTATTGTGAAATGGATACCAGGAAACCCAGCTATAAACCTCATAGGTATACCGAATTTGATCGAAATCGAAGAAACTTAAATATTCAAGTCCGCTCTCCTAAACGTGCTTTTAACCAACTTTTTAAGGATGGTTTTACCCAGATTCACTATATTCTAGATAGCTACGGGTGTTGAGGGACTATTTTTGGGTGTATGAAGTTCGGCAGTTAGCCAAGTGGCCATATCCCAATAAGCAAATTGGTAACATTAGAGAATGGCACAAGTTGCCAGAAGGTAACTGTGAAATGACGTTACTTGCGGGCATTTTGGAGTCGGCTGAAGTATGCTAGATAGCTACCTACATTTCTACTAATACAATTTATTAAACATTGACATAATCGTATTGCGATCATTTTATAGTTATTAACATTACATTATGAACGCTGTGCAAAATATTACGGTTCAACGCAGGGCCAAGCGACGTACGGAGCCTCATCCGATGAAGAGAAGCGTCTAACAATGATGCTATTTTCAAACATATTTGATTCCTTGAGTAACATGGATTACGATCCTGAATTATTTGGTAAAGCATTGCCATGTCTAATTGCTATCGGATGCGCCCTCCCGCCGGACTATTCACTACCACAAAAATCCGATGATGATTACTATGGTAAACCAACCGGTAATCCGGATCAACCACAATATAATCCACAACCGATCAATACTAGTGCTATCCAATTGGATAATGATTTGAATTCGATTGTGCAGAAGTTTAGTGAACATTACCATGATGCATGGGCTAACAGGAAAATGGAAGCAGGATGGACACATGGTGATTCATGGTCCGATTCGGGTAAAACTCATCCGAGACTCAAACCGTATCATATGTTGAACGATTATGTAAGTGTTGAACAGTTATGGTCGAGGTTAAATTAAAATAAAATTTATTGTAGGAAAAGGAGAGATATAAAGAACCAGTTCGTGAAAGTTTGAAGGCACTGCTAGCTTTAAATTGGAGTGTCGAACATTCAGAAACTGATGTCCCACTATCTTCACGCGGTTCGACTAGACGCCAATCTAAACCAACTGTCGTAAGTTTTATTTTACCCCGTACCCCACTCCATTGTGTTTGTATACCTCGTTTCTTTTATTTTTCAAAACAAAAAAAACCCTAACTCCTCTATCTCGGACATAATTGCACTATACCATTATTACCTCATCTGCATGCTATGCCATCATATTTCCATACCTGAAAAACGAAATGGGCGTTGCCTACAACAATACAGGATTTTCAGATGGACAATAATCCGTTCAATTACAATCCACATCCGGTCGACATGACCAATCTAACGTTGAGCAGAGAAATGCAAAATATGGCGGAACGTTTAGCCGAAAATTCCCATGATATATGGGCGAAAAAGAAGCGGGAAGAAATCGATCGTGGGGGTGGTGCTATTCATTCACAACTCGTTCCGTATGATTTGTTAACAGATAAAGAGAAGAAAAAGGATCGAGAAAGATCGCAGGAATTTTTAAAATACATGCAATATCAGGGACTTAAATTGCACAAGTAAATTTACTTAAGAAAGTTTTGAATTATTTTTTAATAATAAATTTAAATGAATAAATTAATTTTAAGACCGTCGAAAGGTGGTTTAGTTGACGGGCAACAAGGAGCTGTTCAAGCGGCTGTAGAACTTCGGTTTGCTTACTCCTTACTTGAAAAGTTAATAGCTTATCTAGATCGAGCTACGATCAATATGAAAATGTTAAAACCATCGTCGACATTCAGTCGTCGAACTTCATTTAAAACAGCTTCCCGAGATATTAAATTTTTCTCCAAAGTCGTTCTCCCATTAATGGAGAAATATTTCTCCACCCATCGTGGTTATTTTATTGCTGTAGCGACAGCCACCAATAACATTGGTGCCGCTTCGTTGAAGGAAAAAGAAATGGTTGCAGCAATCTTCTGTAAGTTGGCCAGCCTGTTAAGACATCGTTTATCGGCTTTTGGGCCGGATGTAAGAATAACGGTACGCTGTTTACAAGTTTTGGTTAAGGGGATAGATGCAAAATCACTCGTTAAAAATTGTCCCGAATTTATTCGAACGTCGATGTTAACGTTCTTTAATAATACGGCTGATGATTTGGGTCAGACTATAGTTAATTTACAAGACGGAAAGTACAGTCATCTGCGCGGAACTCATTTAAAAACATCCACTTCCTTAACGTACGTTAATTCGGTAATATTGCCAGTTCTAACAGCAATGTTTGATCATTTAGCTGCTTGTGATTACGGTAGCGACATGCTACTCGATGAAATACAAGTAGCTTCTTACAAGATATTAGCGGCTCTGTACACTCTCGGTACGGACACAACGCTAACAAACGATCGAAAATATTTAAAAACCGAAATCGAACGAAATAAACCGAGCTTAGGTTCTTGTTTGGGTGCGTTCAGTTCAACGTTTCCTGTTGCTTTTCTGGAACCGCACTTAAATAAACACAATCAATTCTCGTTACTGAATCGGATAGCCGATCATTCGTTAGAAGCTCAAGATATAATGGTTAAAATGGAAAGTTCGATGCCAAATTTAGAAACGATACTATCCGAAGTTGATCAATTTGTTGAATCGGATAAAACGTATAATGATGCACAGCATATCATAGACGTTATATTACCGTTGCTGTGCTCATATTTACCATTTTGGTGGTCTCAGGGACCGGATAACGTTTCACCTACTAACGGTAATCATGTCACAATGGTGACTGCGGACCATATGAATCAATTGTTGAAAAACGTCTTGAAGATGATTAAGAAAAATATTGGTAACGAAAATGCTCCATGGATGACAAGAATAGCTGCATACACCCAGCAAATAATAATCAACAGTTCTGAAGAACTGTTGAAGGATCCATTTTTACCGTTAGCCGAACGTGTTAAAAAACGTACCGATAATATGTTTCATAAAGAGGAGAGTCTTCGTGGTTTCCTAAAATCAGCTACCGATGACACATCTCAGGTGGAATCACAAATTCAAGAAGACTGGAATTTATTGGTACGGGATATCTACTCATTCTATCCGCTACTAATTAAATACGTTGATTTACAACGGAATCATTGGTTGAAAAATAATGTTCCGGAAGCGGAAGAACTGTACAATTATGTTGCGGAAATATTTAACATTTGGTCGAAGAGTCAATACTTCCTAAAAGAGGAACAGAATTTCATATCGGCGAACGAGATTGACAATATGACGTTAATAATGCCAACCGCGACAAGACGATCCGCTACTGTAAACGAGGGCGTACCGGTAACAGGTGGTAAAGCGAAGAAAAAGAAGAAGAATCGCGATAAGAAACGGGATAAAGATAAAGAGGTACAGGCTAGCTTAATGGTGGCCTGTTTAAAACGTTTATTGCCGGTCGGATTGAATTTATTTGCTGGCAGGGAACAGGAATTGGTGCAACATTGTAAGGATAGATATTTAAAAGTACGTCATCCTCGGTTTAATACAATACAAATTATTTCGTGATAATTTATTTTCGTTCATTTTGGTAGAAAATGCCCGAATATGACGTAGTTGAATTTGCCCGAATCCAATTGACACTACCTGATAAGTTGGATCCGGCTGATGAGATGTCCTGGCAACATTACCTATATTCAAAATTAGGTAAAAAAGATCCAGCACCGGATGAACTGGTGGAAAAAGTACAATCGGGCACTGGTGAGAAGAAAAGCAAAGAGAAAATTATTGAAGAAACGGTGGAACGAATTGTTGCAATGGCTAAGGTTTTGTTCGGACTTCATATGGTGATTATTTTGTATAATTTTTAATTTTATATTAATGTAATTATAATTAGAAAACTTAATCCTTACACACGGTTACTGTAACGTATGTAATCTGTAAGATTATTAACTTTACTTTACTTTTGAGTAGAGGACTACCTAAAATAATTAAAAACGCTACATGCCACATGTCACTTTATAAAAATGTTTCGCTCTCGCAGGATACTGCTATAAATTTTTTATGTCGTGGTATGGGACATGTCGCGCGTACGTTACAAGAACTATTATTGTGGTTAAGGGTTAATAATTAGTATGTATAGTTGATACGTTGTACCACCACCGATTATATTTTGATTATTTCTTTATTTATTTAATTTAACTTTATTTTATTGGAAATTATTTAGATTGATCATCCCCAACAGCAAAGTAAAAATGTTTATCGCAGTGTCGTTTCAATTCAACGGAAACGGGCAGTTATTGCCTGTTTCCGTCAAACTTCATTACATTCATTGCCCAGGTTTTTGAGTTTGTCTATAATTGGTTTTTCATATTTTTTTAAATCTTGATATTAACATCTCATCTACGTATTCTTTGTTTTTTCGTAGTAACTTCTTAACTTATAACACAATCTAATCGGTGTTTTATGCCCTGCTTCATTTAAATATTTTGAACTAACTATCTTTTCGCAATTAGAATGTTAGGATAGAGCGTTGCAGCGTAGTTAATGGTCTATTCGGGATAATTTAATATCGGTCTTTGTCCTTTCTGACAGGAAGTCCTATATTATTAACATTCCCAGGAATTCGGTTCGGTTATAAGCTGTTCATTTTAATTCTAACTTTCCATGCGGCTCCTGCAATACACAATGGCGAGATATGAATAAACATGAGATATTAAATCGGGACGAATTTAACATGTTCCTTGACTAGGTTTAACTATGGGTATATTAACTTATATAAGAACTGTTAGTTCCGAACCGTGCAATACTTGTGGAGAGAACCAATTTAATTCATATTACACCGATGATAGTCATATAATGCCCAGCAGGCCACGTTATTTTTAAGTGTTAAGTCCATAATTTGCGAAATAGGGTCAACTATCCCAAGGGTAGGCAACTATCCCAGTCATAATATTTATTTTACTATACGACTATAAATAGCGGCCATTTACTCTACACTTTATCATTCTTTTTCGCTAGCCACTATGATCCGATCAAGCTACTACGGGCTTGTTCCAAATAGTAAATTTTTAAATAAATTATTCTTTTTCTGTTTACCTACTCCAACTATACAGAACATGCAATTTAATAGTATTTTGGTGAATAAATTATTTTTCATTATTTTTTATTTTGGTGATCACACTATGCTATGAACCAGTGGCGCATTAACCCTTCATCGGGCCCTGAGGCAGGACCATAATTTCGGGCCCCTAATTTCGGGAAAAAATTTGAATAACAAAAAACCTGCAAATTCTTTTGTAAATTTTTACTGTTAAATTTGTTTCTTTTTTTAATTCCTCTAATTTCTTGTAAATAAAACAACTCATATCACAGTTGCAATAAAAAGTATAGCCGAAAAAGTAATTTGAAAAAATGCTATTACGCATTTGAAAGCCACTTAAATTATATCCTTAAGGCCGGTCGTCCACTGGCACCGTATTCGTCCGACTAATTAGTATACGGCCGATCAACTCGTACGAGTTGTTGGTCGTCCACTGACCAGATTTTCATCCGAAATATCGATATATCGATATCAATCATAATTCACACGTAAGAACAAAAAAGAAATAGTAGTAAATAGAAAAGTACAATACACTTCACGAAAATCCAATTTTTTCAGCAGAACACGTAAATAAATAAATAAAAACGGCTGATTTGTTCTAGGTCAGCCGACTAACACGCACCATTGGTTTCTTGTGTATTGCGATTAGTCGGACGAATTCGGTGCCAATGGACGACCAGCCTAATTTCTAATACTAATTTATCCCTAAAAACAGAAAAAATTAAGTAATAAAACCTTAAAATTAACTAAAAACTATTGCTTTTGTTTTGTTTTTTCCCCTTTTTTCTTTTCTAATTTTTTCCTTTTCTCTCTTTTTTCTTCTTTTTCCCGGGCCCCTCTTGACTCCGGGCCCTGAGGCCACCGCCTTTTTCGCCTCCGTGTGAATGCACCACTCCTATGAACTATAGTACAAAGTTCTATACTTCTTCTGTAGTAAAAGAGGTATATATTTAAGAATTACATCTAACTGGATCACCTGAAGGTATAAATCTGGACAAGACTCTCTTCAAGTCCGCCAAAAACATTGGCAGAGGATAAATTGCATGTGGCTTGAGCTCTATTGAGATCGGCCTCAAATCTATATCGTCACATATGGTACACTTAAATTTGATCGAATTATGAGGGGGAAGGTGTGCTACAAGACGAGTCTCGAAATCTGGCCTATGTTGAAATATGCCTACCTATCTGCGTCCTAATGATGGGTTTCGTAGCCCCCTGCTCCTTACAATGGTGAGTAAAACGTTTCTCCATTAAATCGTATTTTTTACTCAACGCACCTACACCTGATAACTTATGTGTCCGTGAAATGTCAAGAAAGGTCAGAAACAAGTCGAAAAAGGTGAAGAAAAAATCAACCATTAGATATTTTACTGAACTTTTCTGAATGTTTTCCTAATTTTTCCAGACTCTATATTCTCATTTGCTGGTTATTTCTCACCTTACCACTTGGTTTATACATTTTTATTGAATTTATTTTGACTTTTCTTCGTTAAATTTGCTGGAAATTTGCTCGATATTTTCCAATTATGCTCCATCTGGCTTGACCTTCTTACGTTTTAACCACTTTTTCCCGTCAACTATACTTTTCCCGTTTTTGACCCACTTCCCGGCATTTTCCTACGTTTAATTAATTTTCCCAACTGTTTACCATTTTTTCTCGCCTTTTTCTCTAAATTTTCCCGCATTTTTGGCCGTGAGGCCTAAAAAATCAGACAAATGTCGGGAAGAAGTAGGAAATGTTGAGAGAAACCGGGAAAGGGTGGACAAGTTCCGGAAAAACTGACACATCTTTTTCAATAGTTGGAAATGTTGGATAAATACCGCGAAAGATGGAAAAAAAAATTAGAAACGTATAGAAACAGTCGAGAAATGACAGCTTATTAAAGTAATAAAATGGTGGAAAATATTGGGAAAAATCAGGGAGATCTCAGAAAATACGATGATATCACAAATTTATACAAATTGTAGGTGCTACGCTGTCTCTGACGGACATCGGTATGTCTGTGGACTCCTACTCCTGCTAGTTCAAGAGCTAAACACAAATGCTGTAACACTTAAAATTAGTTTTATATTTTATGAATTCGTACTGAGGGGAAGATAGGGTATATTTAACCCAAAAAGTATTAAACAAGATCTAAGATTAGTTCACCGACCCAAAAAGTGATACTGGGGCTCATTAAAGCAGGCCACTGCTTTATACATTGTTGACATCACATGTCTTGTTGACATGACGATGCTGGACCATTCTGAGCCGAAAAAGTGCCATAAGGGATTCGAACAACCAGTGCGGCTCCAAATATTCCATCAAGGTTTAGTCCTTTCTTTTCCAGAATAAATTCTGGGAACCAGAACTGATGTTTTTTATGTTATTCTGCTAGCGCCCAGTAGTTCTGGTTTCTTTTATTCTTGTAAATCTAGAAATATTTGGCTAACGTAGAATTATAATCATTCCTTATATGGTTTTCGGTAAACTGGTCGCAGAAAAATTCCCATATCCCATCTCGGGAAAATTGGCCTCAAGTAAATTCATAGTATATAAAAAAAACAGATACTCCACAGACTTTAAACGAATCTTTCCAACTTTAACGAATATATGAGTGCGAATATATTATATGTGACGCGTTGTGACAAAAGGGACCTTTACTTGCCAGAGTTTTTGATTGAGTTTGGATAAAGGATAAAATTCTGAAGAGAACGCAGAAAAAATCGCTCAAAAATGTCTTAAATTGGCGAAGTTATGGCG
>JANTOP010019593.1:0-13436 GCA_027564815.1 Symmerus nobilis | reverse complement strand
TAATTCCCATGTTAATTTTAATTAATTTCATTTTTATATGGGGGTATGAAAACCCCCTATGTGTTAGGCGCTGTGCATCCCTGTTCTATATAAATAAAAATGAGATTGTGTTCGTTGGCAATCGCATCACTTGAGAACGGATTGACAGATTTATCTTTTTTTTTAACTATTCGTAATAGTCCGAATAAGGTTTTTAGGGAAAGAAAGATTGGAAAAGTAGCCCGAAAAATAAAAGCTCACATGAAAGAAAAAAAAATCACCGCCTGCCAATAGATGGCGCTGATGGTCAAAAATCAAATGGTAAAATGGGGTCTGACGTCATAGATGTATGGGGAAGTTGTTTGTATGGTCGATATGGAGTTGGAAAAAATACCGCCGCCTACCGTTAGATGGCATATGGCGACTATTACTATTCTTTCTTTATTTATTTTCATTCAAAGGGATAACTTTTGTATGTCCTGTGCTAGACCCTATAAAAACTCAAAAACTCAAAACGCTCGGATGAAATGTAGGAAACACAATGAGTACCTATACATTTTTTTAGTTATTAAGTCACTAAAAGCGAGAGTATAAATTGCTAAATTAATGAGCAAGCAGGGATCATGTCGAATCAGTGGAACCTACGACCTTGCACAAGAACTACGACTTTCAAACCAATAGTAAAACACCCTTAAATTTTCATGACGAATTTGAAATATCAAAAAATCCGAATAATAATTATGTTTTAATCGGTCGAAGTTAGCAGGTAGGACCATCATAAATGCAGTTTAATATTAATACGAATTAATATTCTCTTTATGCGAATATCATCATTATTTTGAGCTTGTTTGAGCGACGTTGTTAATTCAACTGTTTTTCTTATTCAAATAAAAATCCTTTTTCGTGGTTGATTTTAAAAATAATAGTAAAAAAGTAAATAACTTCGTTCACTAATCTCATTTACAAAGAAAAATAATTTTTCAATTTTCTGGTTTAAAATAAATCGCGAGTTAAATGTGATGTGAATCATCCAGATTCTGGATGTTATTTCTAGCGATTATTTAATATTTTTGGCGATTTTATATACATAATAAATAAGTCGTGAGCTAGTTATGATCGTCTAGTCGAATTTTCTTAAATGTTTGCACAACTTTTTATAGATTACATTATTACAACATTTTCAGTAGGTATATTTCCTTTTAAATGCCTGGCGTCGTTTAAATATAAATGAAATATTCATTACCCATTGTCTGATAGATATTAGACAATAAATACGTCGACTTGAAATAAATTTCTATTTTATAACCAGCGATTACTGTTTTTAGAATAATAGGATTTACGAAAGTTGTGTCTGCTTAAAGAAAACATGGAAAATTCACTTTTCATTGGCGATTGAGAACTAATAGGCATTATAAACAATATCGTGATAAATATGGATCATTATTATATATCCTATTCTACTATATTCAATAATTCAATATTTTATCCGCTAATTTCAGGTCATTAACCCTGATAATTTATTTTCGAAAACGTTCTATTTAAAATTTATAATTAGACAATATAAAAACAATTATTAAGCAGACACATGTTTAAAAATCTCTTAATGTCTTTCGCATAAAATCGACTTTTTCTTTTAAATTATTCAAATTAAATTTATAATAATCGATAGTTGATATAAATTATTAAAAATCTACACCATAAATTCCTTTCTATTACAAAAAAAAAAATTACTATTATTAATCATTAAGTCGAGCGTACCATTAAAACTTCAGGCTTCAACATTAGAAAAATGGTATTGAAATATAATCTGGAACTTAATGATCTCCATATGATTCCGTTACAAAAAAAAAATACATAAAATTCCCTCGCAAATACCTCGTGAGTTATTTAATTCAAAAACCGACATAAATAAAACTTGTTGGTATCAGCAAAAAAGAGGCTATAATTTATTGTAAATTTTGCACACGATTGGAAAACAAAGCGGGAGATATCCAATTCATGGGATTTCCATTTTATCTCTTTAATCTTGTCGTATAAGAAAAACATATTGACCAAAATGATCAATAAGTCAAACAGATGTTACTTACTCGTATTATATGAAATATACCTCAATTCTCGTTTTATGGATGTTAAGTGAAGTAAGCAACTTCGTTTTAACAAATTAATATTTTTTATTTGGATAAAATAGAAAATATCAAGGAGATTTCTAAGTGTGTACTGTACATATAATTGAAAAACTCTCACGATTTTGATATCATTTTTTATTATTTTTATAAACACTGGATATTTCTTCATTGGGCTAGATACATATATAGATACATTACCATGACTCCTATTTGTTTGACACATTACGATGTTTTACATTGTTACATTACCAATTATCTATCTAGTCTACATATTACAATGAATGAGTTTATTGAGTAAACTTATGTACATTTAGTTGGTTGGTGGTTTTCAACGCATTTTTCTGTGAGTAAAAAAAGGTGATGAATAAAAATTTTACTTTGTTGAATTTTCTTAATCATATTTTCAATCTTATATTTAAAATCGCATATCGACTAACTAATAAATTCCTTACTTGTTCTGATAAATTATCACAGTATTCAGCGGTTGGCGTAAATCCATTCATCTTAGTTGATATGTAATCGTTACCGTTTGGTGGTGATGGCGATAGTGAAACAGGTGTATCCGATAGCTTGTAATTTTTTAATTTATTTTTTAAATTTTCAATATGTTCAATGATCAACGTATTGTCAACGACACCATTTGAAAATTTACTACTACCATTATATTTACTATTATTTATACAATCCTTATTCGATTTAATTAGAGCATTACTATCAACTAACTTTAACGGTGACGATGATAAATTTGATTCAATGTAGAAACCCGATTGTGGACCAGAATTAGTATCATCAAAATCGTGTGGATGTAAACTTAAGAATGTTTCCTCATCAATCAGTATCGGTTCATTGGATGGTATGTAACCGGATAAATTTAAATCATCATCACCCCTATCATAGAAATTGATATGATTATGATTTGGTTCCGATAACGGTGATGTTGGACCGACAAATTCAAATTGTCCCTCCCAATCGTCAAAATCCAAATCTAAACTTTCCGGTTGACTGTTTGCTGCTGTGGTTGCTGTACTATTTGATTGTTCAATTGTAGTAGACATAGTTTGTCTAATTAGCACACAATTAATTGATTTAAAATTGTTTTTAATGCCGAATAAATGGTTAAGACACCCATTTCACCTCGTCACAAAATCCCGAACATAACCGCAATTCTTCATTATATTTCCGATTTGATACGAGAAGCTAATACAAAATCTACTATTAAACTAATAGAAATTTTATCAAATAGAAAGAACAACATTATTCAGAGAACAACAGACTTATAAAAGAAAACATTTATTTCTTAATTTATAATATTTCAATTTTAATCCGCAGCTTATGCTATCTGCGGGCAGAAGGCATTTTGATATTTAGACATGAACTGAAAATAGTTATGAATTTTGATAAACTCCCAACATGAAGTCATAATTTCATGATCAAAACTCAAGATTTAATTTATTAAAATCGTGTTAAATCTTTAAAAATCATTCTTAAAACCTTGTTATGCCTTGTACCCATAGGTAATATTATATAAATAAATAAATAAATACAATAAAAATAATAAACAACCGCCCCCATCACATGTCCGCAAGTGAATGACTTTCAAAATAATATAAACTTCTGTATATCGTAGACTGGGGTACAGTTGCAAGACCTATTAGGTCAAAAGGACTGTTACAATGATTTTGTATTATAAACATTGCAGAATCATATATCCTAATATATAGGTTTTTCTTAACTTATTTTACAGTGGCGTGCGGTCAATATATCCATAAGGTGTGCACAATTTTGAGGAACTTACCACCTTTATTAGTTTAATTGCATTTTGTTTCGTACTTTTAAATGCAGTTCCAATGGCTAGGACGCTGTCTACAACAAGTTTACCTACGAGGACCTAATTAATATAATGAAATGGTCCCAAAAATAAATAATTTTTTGAAGTTACTTAACAAATACAACTTTATTAAATAACCCCTTAACTTTTTTATCTCATTACACCTATTAAACCATCCCTTATTTAAAATTTTAACTTTCCCAGGAAATTATAACCAATTTTCGGTAAAGTGGTCTTTTGAATACCCACGCCCCACTTCAACTCTTACCAAAATTCGGGGGTTGATTGTTTTTAAATTTTGATAAATCAATTAATTTATCTGATGATTAGGAAACAATACTGCTTCATTACATTTTCCAAGTCCGGAAGAAAATCCGTGCAAAATTCAGTTCGTAAATTAAAGAAAATTACAACAGGAAATTCACTCTTTTTATTTGATTAATTAAATTCTATTTAAATCTGAAGTTTAATTACAAAAGCTTAAAGAAAGCTTTCAGTTTTAGATATTTTTTTATCCAAATAATTTTTAACTTTACAAAAAAAAATATTTATCGATGACCTCAAAGCTATATAAGAGCTTTTAATTTAATCTTTATTTTATTCAGTTTGTGGTATGTTTTTTATCCGACTATTTAAATTTAATTAAGATTTAAAGTTTTCCCAAAAAAGCTTTCGAAAAATTTTAAAGCTCAAAGAAAGCTTTAAGAGTCGAATGCAATTTTATACGTGTTGAAATCTATTTTTCTACCAAATATTTTGCTGCAACGAAATTTTGAATTTTCTCTAAGAAGCTCAATTAAAGTCACCAAAGTTCATTGAAAGCTTTTGATAGAAATTTATTTTTTATTTACTTGAAACCTACTTTTCATTGGATTACTGAAAATTTAATTAAGTGGAGGAAATCTGCCTCCAAAAGCTCTTCCAAATCGGATGCTTAGGATTGGTATTTAATTTTACACGTTTTGTAACATATTTTTCTATCAAATTATTTGACTGCAGCGATATTTCATGTCTATTCAAAAAGGTTTCATTGACGTCCCAAAACTTCACTGAGAGCTTTTAATAAATATTTTATTTTACTTGTTTGGAATCTGCTCTTCATCCGATTACTGAATTTTATATTGAATTTGAAATTTTCCTCGAAAAGCTTTACGAAAAATCTGAAAGCTCAAAGAAAGCTTTAAGCTCCGAATGTAACTTTATTCCAGATTCCAAAAATGTCAGAACTTTTTTTGGAATTAGATAATTACGGGCGATAATTTCATCAAAATTTGAAGTCGAAGTAGTCAATTAAAACATTCGGAACGTTAAAAGTTAAATAAAAATTAAGGAAATTTCGGGAAATTTCGAGAAAATCAACAAATATCCAGAAAATTTAAAAATTTTGAAAAAATTCATTATAAGTCAGTTTTTGGATGATTTTGTTTAATTGATTTTCTATTTAAATTCAATCAAGACTTATGAGAAATTGGATCATAATTCAGGTGTGCTCTGCGCATTCTGCCCATTAGTCAGTTCAAAGACCTCAGTCTACTCTATATTTCTTTATTGCATTTGGCTTTGTCCACTATTCCTTTTAGTGAACATCAAAGAAAATATGAATAAAATAAATAATTATGTATTTTAATCACAATTTTATTACAAAATAATTATTTTTCATAAGCGGATTTCCGCTATAAAATGATATCTACTTATGATTGAAATTAAAAATATTTTAGAATAATTCTATGCAGAATATGAAGCAAAATCGCTCTTCTAAAGCGATTTATTACGATGAAATTCTTTGTTTTAAAGTTGCGTGTAATTTTCTTAAAATTGGAATTATTTTCTCATGACTCAAAAACTTATTTATGTGAAATAAATAATTGCATACCATAAATTAAGATTTTCAGACTATACAAGTATATACGCGGAATGGAAAATAATCTGGCAGAGAAAGGAAAATTAAACTTCTCAGGAAATATAAAGATTTTGATTCCGTCATCCTTATTTCTAAAATAGGGCAGACCAATTTAGTCAAATTTAAAATTAGACTTTAAGTCATGCGAATTTGGAGAAATTTAATTTCTATGACCATCGAAAAATTGTGAAGCGAAATTTTTTAGTAATTTAGCTTTTATCTAAAGTCGAGTTTCAATAGATAATTTTTCCACGACAAAATTTGGTTAATTTAGTTAATTCTAATTCGACAAATTCCTACACGAAATACCAAATTATTAGATATTAAAAAACAATCGATACTCATTTTATAGAATTTCATTTAAAGTTATAATTAAACCAAACTAACGAGTTTAGATAATTTTATATTTCTCAACATCTCTAGATTTACAGTTTTTCTTTTCAAGTGTATTGAACGTGCGGGAAAAAAGATTAAGAAATTAAACATTGCAATTTTTCCTTCATGATTTCGCATTACAATTTATTTTTAAAATTTAACGTTAATATTTAATCTTCATATTCGTGTAGTCATTAAACCATAATTAGTGTATTATGTAAATTTTAATCGAGTCTGTAATAATTTTAACTGGTTAAAATTGGTATACAGCTCCAGGAAATTAAAGTCTATCTGATAGAATTCTGGTATAAGACGGGGTTCTTTTGTTTGAAATTTGACCTACTAATAGTCTATTTAATTGAATAATTTTCTAAACGGTACAATAAAATTTGAATCACGAAATGAAATATAATATAATTTAGATATCTTCTCAATTAGTTAAGTAATTACTATAAATATATTTAATTTCATAAAAAAATCGTTTTTCTTTATCATTGTCATGCATGAAGGAATGAATATTCTTTAATAAAACTAAATATGAAATTAAATTATGAATAATTTACGGACACCGATCATTGATCGTTTGTTAGTTAAAGAAAGTCATTTGAGAATGGAATGGAATTACTATTCTTCGGCTAGAAAAAAAATGTAATACCGCAGAAAGTTGCTTTGAAAGTTAGGTAAATGTATAAAAATTTAATATTTCGGAAAAGTTGAAATTTATCCAAGAAAAGTAAAAAATTCTCGCACCGAGAAATTTGAATATCGAATATCGCGGCATTTAATCGGGATTTCCCGATTATTTTTATCCGATCCAAGAAAATTAAATGATGCAAAAAGTTTAGGAATTAGAAAATATCAAAACTAAACTTTTCATGCAAAAGCTCTGAAAAAATTTAAAAGCTCCCAGAAAGCTTTATTTCTCGAACTTTATTTATATTTAATATCTATTTTTAATTGAAATAACGACCTTTTAAACGAAATTTGAAATTTTCCCAAAAAAAAGCTTCAAAAATTTCGAAAGTTCTTTGTAAGCTTAAAAATAGTAAAATGTCTTTATATAATTTGAAATCAAATGTTTATCCTATTCATTCAATTTGAATGAAATATGGAATTTTCACTAATAACTTATCCGAACTATTAAAAGCCCGACTAAAGCTCTAACTTTCGAATTTAATTTTTTACATTTACAAATCCATTTTCTCTCCAGATAACAGCGCTGTAATGAAATTTCAACTTTTTCCAAAATTAAAAATTAAAAGGCTCGAAAGCTCATTGAAAGTTTAATATCAAAATGTCATTTTATATAGTTTGAAATAGAATTTTCAATCGAATCATTAAATACAGATAAAATATGAAATTTTCGCCAAAAGCTTTCTCAGCCCATTGTAAGCTCAAAGAAATCTTTAGGTTTCGAAATTAATTTTTTACGTTTTAAAATAAATTTCGATCCAGATATCGCACCTTTCGCCAAATTTAAAATTTTCCCAAAAACAAATACTTCAATATTCTCGAAAGCTCACTGAAAGCTTATATTAATGTAAAATTTCAGGCCGATTACATTACATTTGAACCAACTTTTCATTTCCTGGTCTATAGATTCGAAACCAAAAGGCCTAGGACACAACTGTTTTCAAAATTATGCTGCATCTTAAGTCTGTTATCATTAGCCGGACGGCTTTTTGTTACGGACGGAAATTTATTATTTTTCGGATTTTTGGAACTTTTTTTCCAGATCTCAGCTCTTGGACTAGAGAGAGGAAAACGGGTTTCGGGGAAAGTGGGCAGCTATGTTTTATAATACTCTCAGCGTTTACAGAGCTACGTAATTCCTATTAATAAAGGAGCTAATTTTTCTTTTGGTTTCCCTTACATCTTAAGATTTGCTAGTAGAAATATTCATTTTTATAACGGAACACGAACCGTATGATAAGTATCTATCGTTTAAGACCATTTTGAGAATATTCGGACGTGATTTAACAGAAATATGACATTTTTCTTTCAAATTTCTTAATTATAAGGAGACTTCTTAATATCCACAAACTTTCATTAATTTCTCTTTATTAGGAAAGTGCGTGGTAAGTCCGTGGAAACTTAAATTTTTTCCTAAATTTCTATATTGTTAGATGAGTCATTTATTTCAACAAACTTTCATAAATTTCTGCTGATCTGTTTCCGAGATATTCAATTGGGAATTTTACGAATTCATGGAAACGTACACATTTTTATAGATTTTTATTTTATGCGACGATTTAATTATCTAAACCGAATTTCAGTAATTTCGGGTTATTACTTTTCTACTTCAGAATTTCGTTTACCCGGCCGCTAAATTTTAATTAAAAATTTCGCAATTTCATGTACAAAGCGACAAAGAGAAAGCCAAGGTCTAAGTTAATAGACTTTCAGTTGATAGGGGAAGTTTTCAAAAATTGCAAAATAAAATATAATATACACATGTTTTTTTCGAGAAATAGAACATACATATGCCTTTTATCAACTAGAATAGAGATGGGCAACCTATTGCCCGCGGGCCCCGCCGCACAATCTGCTAACTCGATTAATATTTTTTATAAAATGAACAAAGTTGTTTGTAATACTAAACATAAGAAATATACTCTAAATATCAGTAAAAAGTAAGTTTAAATCAAGAAAATTCAAGATTGATTCAGTTAAACATTTCTTATTTCTATTTATAATTTTTAATTTAGCCAAATTAGATGAACTTTTCTTAATAAAATTTGAAATTGAAAAATCTTTGGCGATTTACAAACAATGAGGCTGGGAACTGGGAAATAATCAATTTAATTTTGCCGA
This sequence comes from Symmerus nobilis, assembly GCA_027564815.1. Taxonomy (NCBI): domain Eukaryota; kingdom Metazoa; phylum Arthropoda; class Insecta; order Diptera; family Mycetophilidae; genus Symmerus; species Symmerus nobilis. The sequence goes on along the minus strand of JANTOP010019593.1, from coordinate 4,414 downwards.
GACTTCTCCTTGAATTTCTTACTTTTTCCGGTCATTTTCCGACAGACTTTCTCCTTAATTGGACTATTTACCGAATCATTCTGATTTTTCCCGCACTTTACTTTCCCTAATTTTACTGACTTTAAATAATTTTTCCAATTATTTTAAATTTTTGAATTGAATTTCCGAATTACTGACCGGTCTCGTTGGTATTTTTTTCGGATTTTCTAGACTCTTTCCAACTATTTTGTCCCAACTTTTTGTCATTTTTGTCACCATATTACAAGCAATAACCATTTTCAGGTCATGTTCTGACTTGTTGTGGCCAAAATTTGAAGATATTGAGTTCATTCGCCCCGTTATGGCAGAAATAGAGCACGAAATGAAACTCAGCAAAAACTGTTAATTAATTGGCTAATTGATCGATTTCCATTTCCTATTAGTCTACCCCAATTTCCGAGACTTTTACTGAAATGCATAATTTTCTCCGATTTTTCTGGTCTCTTCGGGACCCAAATGGTCCGGGAAAACATCAAAAAATCCAGATTTTTGGAATAGATGAATTTTTCAAGAAAAGGACAATGGGTTCCTTCAGGATTATTTGCCTTCAATTCAATTCATTAAATCTTTTGTAGAGATTTTAACTCTCCACAGAGCCTTTTAACGAAAGTTTCCAATTTAATTTAAATTTAATTATTGAGAGGAAAATTAGATTCCATACTACCTAAAATAATAATTTAATTAAAAGCTTTCGATGAGCTTTTGGAATTTTCTTAAAGCTTTTTCAGAAAATCTTCAATTTCACCGATTTTCAATTATTAGGTGGGAAAATAAATTACAAATTTAATAATTTAAGTTAACAATTTGTAGCAATAAAATTGGTTACGATTTTTTGGTGATATTTCAGGTATGCTCTGGCAATTCTGTGCATTAGACTACACGCCACTGACCGAAAGCAATTATTTCCTTAGAGAAGGATTACATGTTAATATTCCACCGAAATGTTAAGAAATTATATCTAAAAATAAACATTGGTAGATTTCTTTCAGATCTAAAGATAGCAATCGGGGTATATTATATTTGATATGCAAATTATTTCATTACTGACACGTTTCATTAAATTTTCAAACAGATTTTTATAATGTACAATTTTTAATTATGTTTATATGTTGAAGGAAAATTTACATAAAAAGAATGGCTCTGATATAGCATCATAATTACTTTCCACTGTCTACAAATTTAACTTCGTTTTTAAAAAGTACAATTAATATTGTAATTAAATACATAAGATTCAAATCGTTTTTAATATAAATAAAACAGTTAATTTCATTGCAGAATGAGGAAGATGCGATTTTCTATAAAGGTAATGTAATGATGGAACCTCTAGAGTTAGAAACTTATTTTTATTTGATGAATCTGTTTATATTTTATTCATCCGTTTTTATCTAATTATCTAAACATTTTTAACAAAACGTAATTTAATATGTAATTTTTTCTATTCAGTCAATCATTATTTTTAATTTTTACAATTAGCAGATTTTAACAGACGTTAAAATCATATAGAAAATGTCTATAATATAATTTCAGTTAAATGTTAACGTTAAATGAAGGTTAAATCTTTTCATGTTCCCTGTTTTAAAAGATTAAATGAATTTTCATTTTTGATTGAAACAATTCTGAGAAATTTATAAAATGATAAACAAAGCACATATTGAGAATATACAAATTATTTCTAATTATTTAATTTATCAAATTTAGAATATTATTCATTCAATAGAGTTTCATTTATTCATTCATTCATTTAACGAAAATAAGTATAGTTATTGCATAATTTAATATAATTAATCTTAAACTTTATTTGGAGGAAATGAGTACAAATTGTTACAACACAATCTAATTAAAATTTTAATGTTTAATTAAGGAGATGGTTATTTAATTAAATTTGATTAATTTATAATATCATAACATAACATAGCTGGTGAATTATATTTCGGAAATAAGAAGCCACTCTCTGTTACAAAATAAAATCGTCCATTCCATGATGAATATTTGAAAGCAAGTGTAGACATCGACGATTTATTGGCAAAAATGAAATAAAATAGAAGCGGAAAATATTCAAATTATTTTCATTTTTTTTTAATTAATTAACAAGAAATGTCATTATTGCATGTAGATAAGTATCCTGGTATTTGCGACATAACATTAAAATCGGATTGAACGAGTTGGTTTGATTGACTAAAATTGATTGATTTGGTTTGTTCATTAATTATTGCCATTTAAGATTAGGAAAGTAGAGTATCATTTTTGTAAAACTATTTGAGTCTTTAAGTGAAATTAGGTTTAAAATAAATGTTTTATTGTTAAGAATTTTTATTATTAGGGCGTCTAAACCTGGTTTTTTAAAAATGCCAATTATTTGAAGTTATGAAATTATATGAAAATATTTCAATAATGCCTAGGTTCGTAACGTTAAAATTATATGTCGATTAGCATATAAATTATTTAATTTTTTTTCCCAAAATTAGATTTTGCGATATAACGATATAATAATATTCCTAACGAAAAAATAATGTTCAAAATATAACGTTATCTGGTAGTTTTTTTAATATTTAAAATCTCATTAGACTATACAATTACCTAGGTATCTATTCTAATTAAATAATTTTCCAATTATTGTCTACACCCGAAATACTCTAATTTGATTTTGAAATGAGTACAAAAATGGCAGTTTTTAATAAAAAAAAAAGTTATTCAGAACATCACATCTGAGGGCTGCAAGAGGTAGAGGTAGACGCAATGCTAAGAGGTAGAGATTATAATTCAAATAAAATATTATAAAAATTATTGAAAGATTATACCGTAGAACTGAATTTAATCGCTAATTTTGAACGTCTCGAACAAGTTACATATATCAAGAATCCCAGAAGTATTCGTACAGCCAGATGGGCCGAGAATATTGCTGCTACAGCTAAGTGAGGTTGATTGAACCGTAACAGTGAATGGAATGCGTTGTCGGGTGATGACCAAATAACCGACTTCTTTGGCCTGAAATTGATCTATGGGATATGGTTGACCTTTACTTCCAACATTACGGCGTTATATGCCACACAAGTCGAGAAACAATCGCTTCATTGCCTGATAGCTAGGTTTGATAATCGTATAATTTCTGGATTTGGAGACTGAACGTTAAAGATAAGGCTAATGATATAGCAAATATCCTGGAAAGAACAACCATCTGCAAGACCTGTATCAATAACAGCATAATTACTCTGTACTTTTGATTTCAACTACAATATCATAGATATTTCGGAAAGAAACCCCGATATTTAAATCATAAAAAATGAAAGTCCTTATTTTAAGCACCTTATATTAATTGAAGTATTAAGACCCGAAAATTAACCTAATTTGAAGGAAAAAGTATAAGTATCCCGTTGGTAATAATCCCCAGTTGTAACCCCTAATCCCAATCCCTACAAGTTGGGATATTCTATTAAATATAAATCCCATACTTCAATCAAAAACTCTAGTAGTCATTTTCTGGGCGAGGGTTTGTGAAGAATTAGGTTTCCTGGTAGTATAGATATTTACTACGCTTAGGGGAGCGTAATTTAACATATTTTAAGTCAAACAATCATAGTATGGAACTATCTAAATCACATTAAAACTGTTTCATATCAGAAAGAACTCTTTTACAAGTTCAATAGAATAACATTTTCGGAAGAATTACTAAAAGAATTGACACCATATGATTCTTAGGTTTATCTTTGTTAAATATCTTAATTGGGGTCATATGAGAGGAAATTAAGGCCAGAATACCATAAAAACAATCAAGTCGCAGGGTTTATCTATCAGACACATTACAGAGTACAAAAATGTTTATTTTTAAGCCACGATTTTCCACTATGTATGAAGCTTATGGACGGTCAATAGATGTCACTTTATAAGTTGATTCAAAATACTGAGGTGTCAGGCAAACAAAAGTTCTTTCAATTCCGCGAATTTAATTAAGATAGCCAAGATAACTAAACTTTGTTGAGACAACAAAGTTAAAGACACTTGAAAATACAGATATTACACAATATCGACGAACAAATGAAATCAACAAAAATGTAAATACTAAAATCTTGCTCAAATTGCGGTTTCCAGTTGTAATTTCTCCATAATTCGTTTAACATAACAGTCTAATAGTTTCATAGACCATACTAAGGCAATAACAAACACACCATAGGGCTACACCTATACTAACATAGGTTTACTACTTTTTGTTAAAATCTTATAACTTGAGGGCCTAAGTTCGAACCGAAGATATTATCCAATTAAAACAAGGATGCACAGCGCCTAACACATACGGGTATTTAATACCCCCATATAAAAATTAAAATATTTAAAATTAAGATGAGAATTAGAGAAAACCGCAAGAAGATCATAAAAATAA
>JANTOP010019582.1:0-13438 GCA_027564815.1 Symmerus nobilis | reverse complement strand
GGGGGGGGGGGGGGGGGGGGGGGGGGGGGGGGGGGGGGGGGGGGGGGGGGGGGGAGAGGATACATGTCATAATTAAGTATAGAAAATGTCCTTATATTTTTATTTTTACATTTTACATATTACAGAAAAATAAGTGTTACTCCCAAACCTCACAACTGGCTTAGGTACCAATTTTTTTTTCCAAAATCCTAAAATTGTTTTTTAGTTTAGGTAGTGAATTATTCAGGAAAAAAATTTCAGCCAAATCCAACAAAATTTTCTTAATAAAAATTGAATTTCAAAATTATGATTGAGAAAAGTTGCTACAAAATTGATTGACGAAGGCAGAAGAAAATGCATAATTTTCCCAAGTCCATAAATTGGCTCAATATTTTGTTTTTTCAAAATCTTGAAATTAGTTGCTTGTTTAGCTAATAAAGTAGTCAGGAAAAAAATTTCAGCCAAATTAAATTTAATTAATAAAAAATTGAAATTAAAATATTTTGACAAAAAATGCCAAGAAACCGAATGGACAATTTTCCTAAGCTCACAACTGGCTCAAAAAATTTTTCTTTCAAAACCCTGTCAAATAAATAAGCTCTCATAAAATGTCCTTACATTTTTATTTTGACATTTCAGACTTCCGACATTTAAAAGGAATTTTTTAAATCGAATTTTCTTATGAATTTTTTTAGGATTTTTTGTACATTTAAGAGGGGGACATTTTCATTAAGTAAAGACAATTACCTTAAGCAATGTGATTTGGTCTTCTTGGGGTATTTTTGTAAATGCCGGTAAGCCTTTAGCGAATTCGACAATTAACTGTACTGTCAATATTGTAATTTCAGTTATATGTCGAAAATGCAGGTCATGTTGATCTTCATTATCGTCCGGCGAACTCTAAAATAATTAAAAGAATTAAATTTAATTTAAATAAAATAAATATCGGAGGGAGGAGAGGCGGGCCATACAATCATAATTCGTTTCAAGTCCTCCTCGCTCGGCTGTTCGTAACCATCCTGATACCAGATTAATTTGTAGATGACAGCCAATTGATTAAATGTGAGCGTTGGTATGTTACGTGCCCGATTCTCTTCTAACAGTTTCGGTGATAGAAGTTGCTGTAAATTTAATTTTAAAAAATGAGAGAATAAACTGTCATAAATAAAAGATCGGTTGACATACAGAGCATTCAGCATGCGGCGGTGGTTCACATTTCATCAATTGTGGCATTTCACTTTTGAATGCATCAATTGTATTGAAAGCGGGAGGTACTTGTTGCTTATCACTTTCCTTTTTCGCCTTCTTCTCGCGCCGCTTAATAGCACATTGTGTTTCCGGTACGACGCATTCCGGTCGCATACCGACCGCTAAACATTTTTTCAGTCTACACTCTTGACATTTCCGGCGCATATACATATCCATTTCACATTCATGACCAAATTTACAACAGTAGACGGCATTTTTTGTGACGCTACGCCGAAAAAAGCCTACAAGTAACATAAATCAATTAATTGATTGACAATCAATCAATATAAAAAAATGACAGCCTCTCTTACCTTTACAACCTTCACACGTTAAAGCATTATAATGATAACCAGACGCCCGATCGCCACAAACCAAACACAGTTCCTCCTGCTGTCTGGGCGTCGGACCCTTCTTCATTTTCTTTGCATCACATCCATCGTTTGTACTGTAACCGTTAAGACTGCTCGATGGCGACAAGTCTTCACGTCCTGTAATTAAAATGAAAATTGTTAACAGTGTATTAAAAAAGCTCTCTAATTCAATGATTACAACTTATGAAATAACCTAACACAACAATCATCAACCTAAATCTCCCCTCTCACATCATCATTATCATCATTGTTGGTCAAGTTTAAGTTTAAGTTCATCCGTTCATGATGCAAGTTTCTCTTTATTTTACAGAAGAGAAACACACATAATCAATTTTCTCGTTAAGCTTTAAGTTCATTTTCTTATTAAACTGGAGCTTATCCATTTTTTTTTTTCGTCGATACGGAATGAATAGCTTTTATTTTATTCTAGGAATTGAATGAAAGAGATGATAAAAAAACCCGATTTTTGACGTAATTTTAAAAATAGAAGTTGTACGAGAACTGCTAAGATTTTAATGTCATTAGATTGAGTAGGTTATCCCTTAAATGAATCCTAATTAAAATTTTGAAATTCGTAATTTTTCCGGAAATTATAGGACATTTTTCTGAACAATTACAATTTTTTAATTGCGTCCCACCAAAACCTCCACCAAAATTCGGGGGTTAATTTAATTAAAATTTTGAGAAATTAGTTTGTTAATTATTTATTTGGGATCAATTCTACGTCATTACATTTTCCCTGTTGTGAAGAAAATTTCTTAGAAAAGTTGAGATTTCTAAAAAAAGGTCCAGAATTGAAGAAAAATTACAAACAATATTTCTTCTAGCGAAGACATCCGGAATTTCACATTTGAAATAATTTTAAAATTATAATTCGTAAGATAACCCCTCAAAGTTTTTATTTATTTAGATTTAATAGGTTATCCCCTAAAATGATTTATAATTGAAATTTTGGAATTCGGAATTTTTCCGGAATTTATAGGACGTTTTTCTGAACAATTACAATTTTTAAATTGCGTCCCACCTAAACCAACCCTCACCAAAAATCGGGGGTTAATTTAATTAAAATTTTGAGAAATTAGTTTTTTAAATAACTATCTGGGAACATATCTACGTCATTAGATTTTCCCCGTCAGGAAGAAAATATTTAGAAAATTCGCGTGTTATAAAAACCGGGATCGGGAATAAAATAGAAAATGACAAGCAAATCGCTTGATTTCAGAACAGTTTTATTAAAATTGGTGATTTTCGGCATTTTCGTAAATTTATCTAGTTTTAAAAGAATAAATTAATTTTTTTTATAAAAAATTAATTATGTTTAATTTTTTAATTAAAATTTGGTTTTACATTAATATTTTAAGAGATAAGACTTAACAATAAATATTTAGACATTTTAATATTTGATTATTATTAAATTATTTATATAAGTTTATAATTAATTAATTATATTTATTTTAATCGATTAATAAAATTAATATAAAATGTATTTTATAATAAAAAAATTAATTTAATTTGTTGCCCATTTTTACTGAAATTTTCCAGGCCTTTTTCCCAACCATTTGATCGCTATTTTTAACCAAATAGATTAGCGATAATCGTAATGTTTTCGTAACCTACTGTAGACCGATTACTCTTATTTTTCCTTCTTCTTTAAAAAGTCGATCGATGAAAGTGGGAGCGGAATGCCATGCCATAATACACCATCTACGAGAGGCCCCCATAAGAAGTGGTTATTATGTCATGCACATACGAAAGTAATTCATCACATCAGAGTGTACCCCACTCTCTTAAAATAAAGTAGAAAAAGCTTTCCAATCCGCATACTATAGTCGAGCTATTTATGATATTTTATATGCTGCCTTAAGTATGCGATGGCATTGAAAAAGAAACTCTCTATCTTACCTACCTTCTTAAGTCATGGATTGATAGTTTTCCACTTTTTTTTTGCTTACCTCTTCTATACGTCTATAATCTGATTATAATGAGCGAGCGTTTGTTATATGGGGACTTCAAAGGTGGAAAAAACTGGTTTACGCGTTGTTTACAAAACAAGATCTGATATATAGATTTTTTTACCCGTCCCTCGCCTTTATAAATAAATTCTAGATATTTTTTTCTATTGTTTTCTATGAAAAAAAAACATGAGACATTCTGATGGACAATGGTTTGACCATTGTTTTTTCCAGATATATTTATGAGGATTATTTTTAATGTTACTTGTCCTTTAATTTAAATATAATTTCCGGAATACTGGGGACATTTCGAAATAGCTTTTGATGAGACCAATAATTAATAAGGAAACAAGGTTAAATTTATAAAAGAAAATTTTTAAAAGATCAAAGACGTGACAAAGTAGACAAAAAAAAACCGATTTATCGAAATTCATAAATTTATTTAATTTCTTGGCTGAAAAAATATTTCTTTTAAAAATAATTTTCCATTTATTTTTTCTTCTTCATATAAATTTTAAAATATTTAAATTAATTAAATTTTCTTTTTAAATCAATAATTATCGCATTTATATTCAATTCGAAGAACTATTAAATCAAATAGAGCTTTTGGATCATAAGATTGATTCTATCTGGTTAATCCTCGAATTTTAACGTAATTTTAAAAAATATAACTCGTTAGATAACCCCTTAAGGTATTTCCGTCATTAATTTTATCAAATTTTTCGGAAGTAAAACTTTGAAATTTTAAATTCTCCATGAAATTATAGACATTTTTTTTGGAATAATGGCGACTTAAAAATTTGTCCCCACGGAAACGATCACCAAAATTCGGGGGTTGATTTTTTAAAAATTTCGGGAAATACATTTGTTCCCTTGATCATTTGAAAACAATTCTGCATAATTGGATTTTCCATCATCCGAAGAAAATTCTTGGAAAATTTAATTATTATTTACAAGCAAAGTTCCCAAGTTCCCATTTCTAAAATTCGATATTTCACCCCTTACCAAAATTCGGGGGTTGACTTTTTTCAAATTTTGAGAATTTAATTCACTTATTTGGTTATTTCAGAACAATTCTGCTTAATTAGATTTTTCATGTCCAGAGGAAAATTTCTGGAAAATCCAATCAGTAATCATAAGCAAAATCTAAGATTTTGCAAAAGATTCTCATTTTTCAAAAATCGGTATTTCACCCTTCACCAAAATTCGGGGGTTGACTTTTTTCAAATTTTGAGAATTTAATTCATTAATTTGATTATTTGAGAACATTTCTGCGTAATTAGAATTTTCATGTCTAGAGGAAAATTTTTGGACAATTAAATTATTAATTACAAGCAAAATCGAAGATTTTGCAAAGGCTCTCATTTCTCAAAAATCGACGTATCACCCCTTACCAAAAATCGGGGGTTGATCTTCTTAATAAATTTGATTATTTGAGAAAAGTTCTGAGTGATTAGATTTTCCATGTTCGGAAGAAAATTCTTGGAAAATTAAATCAACAAGCAAAATTGAAGATTTTGCAAAGGTTCTCACTTCTTAAGAACCGATATTTCACCCCTTACCAAAAGTCGTGGGTTAATTTTTTTTTTATTTCGGGGATTAAATTTGTTCTTTTCAATATCTGAGAACAATTCTGTGTAATTCGAATTTTCATGTCCACAGGAAAATTCTTGGAAAATTAAATTATTAACAACAAGCAAAAGTTCTCATTTCTCAAAAATCGAGATTTCACTCCTTACCAAAATTCAGGGGTTGAATTTTTTAAAATTTCGAGAATTTATTTTGTTCATTTAATTATTTGAGAACAATTCAGCGTAATTAAATTTTCCACTCCCCGAAGAAAATTCTTAGAAAATTAAATGATTAATTACAAGCAAAATCTTCGATTTTGCTAAAGGTTCTCCTATCTAAAAAATCGATATTTCATCCCCTACCAAAAATCGGGGGTTGATTTTTTTTTAATTTCCAGAATTTAATTTTTTCATTTGATTATTTGAGAACAATTTTGTGTAATCAGAATTTTTATCTCCGGAGGAAAATTCTTAGAAAATTAAATTATTAACAACAAGCAAAATCGAAGATTTTGCAAAAGCATCACATTTCTTAAAAATCGATATTTCACTCCTTACCCAAATTCAGGAGTTGCATTTTTTAAAATGTTTAGAATTTAATTTGTTCATTCCATTATTTGAGAACAATTTTGCGTAATCAGAATTTTCATGTCCCTAAGAAAATCCTTAGAAAATTAAATTATTAACAACAAGCAAAATCGATGATTTTTTTTTAATTTCCAGAATTTAATTGGTTCATTTGATTATTTGAGAACAGTTCTGCATAATCACATTTCCTGGGTCCCGAAGAAAATTTTTTATTACAAGCAAAATCGTAGTAGTGGGCCTACTAGCATACTATGCAATATGAAGTATAGAAAGAGCGACGAAGTCGCGTCTAGCATTTTTAACGTATTTATTGGATCCAGAATAACAACATCATAGTTCTAAATGTTCCAAGTTCCAAGTTCCATCTGGTACTTACCTTCTTCTATTGTACCATAGCCCTGTAAAATTGAATTCTGTGGGGCTAGTACACTAGTTAGGCGGAGGGGATGGTGTCCCGGGGCTTTCGTCCCTTTTGAAAAAATGAACACAACTCGTATTTCTTGCGTTTCTTTTATTTCCTTCTTTTTTCACTTTCTTGGTTTTCTCAATGTAGTATGACAAGTGTGACCGCAGCAGTGCTTTATTTATCAAAACTATATCGTCAAGAAAGATCAATTTTGTTTAATTTAATTTACTATTTCTAAGTTATAATTTTTGTGCTTCTTTTTCGAATTATAATTAGTGCTGCTGCGGTCATATACATTGACATTTATTATATATATATATTATTTTTATATTTTCCATTTATTCCATTTATTAAACCCGGGTGCTATAATTCTTAATTATAGTTCTCCTTAATCTTCTAAAAGCTTCGGAATCAAATCTGAAAAAATGTGAGGTGGAAATCGTGGTGGAAACCCGGTTCAAATTAGACGAAATCCTTGAATTTTTTTCCGAAAAGCTCACAAAAATTTGAAAAAAGTAGACAATTATAAAGAGAGCGAGAAGAGTCTTGAAACTTGCGGGAAAAAATCTAGAAAATTATGGAAGATGTCGATTAGTTGGTAAAATATCCAAAAAAAAATTCAGAGAAATTCTATACAAATCAGAAAAGTCGAAAGATTAGGATGTCCTTTTTTTAAAATTATTTTTCTGAGGATATCGATATTAAAAATATTTATAATAATAAGTTAGAGATTTCGCCAAGAAATCGTACGGAATAAATATGGGTAATTGATGTAAATTAAATCTGGAATCGATTAATTTATTAGAATTAACTCTCTAATGTGGATTCCATAATTTATTAATTTATAGTCAATGGGTCTGGATTTGGATATATAATTTTCAGGTCTAATGACTTCATATTATCGTCATATTTTCTCTGCTCTTTACTAATAAGAAAAAAATCCAAAACAAATATCAATGTTTAGTCTAGCTAATTAATTTCTTTCATTTGTTAGCCATTTTCTCTATATTCCATATCCCATAAAATATTCTTAACCATTTTCTAGCCATTTTTTATTGAAAAAGAAACTCTTTGGGATGATATTTTCCAGACGCCAAATTGCCATCGTTTATATAAATTTTCTTGTTTATTTTTTAAAAAACAAATCGATCAGTTCAATTTTCAAATAAACAATCCAGCAAACGAGCGGCATATTATAACCTAGCTAACACTACAATGCATCCAATTGAATGCATGCATATTCGAATATAATTCGATAATTTGTGGTCTTGTTATTTTTCCTTTCGTTTTATAAATAAGAAAAAAATCAATTTAATTTTTCTTCGGTTTTTGTTTAGACTGGTTTTATGAAAATCGCCACGTGGTTATGTTTAAAAAAATTTTTTTTTTATTGAACAAAATCAAGAATTACGAATTCGGCAAGGAAAAAAATAAAAATATACGATAAGCAATTCAAATTCTTTGCAGCGAGAATTTCAGAAAAACGTGCATTGTATTTTAGATTTAAAAAATAAAATGTAAATTTGGTAAGGTAAAAAAAAAAATCAGCTGTATGATATTTCCGCATAATCGGATCGGAGCCATACGTCAATTGACAGTTCGATTTTCATTCAATTGAACTATCATAATTGACAATTATTTCGAAAGGGATTTCGTAACAAAAATAACGCCACCATATCAAAAAATTCCTACTAAATAATTTTACGAAATATATTTTCTATTTTAATATTCAATTTGGATATCAGTTTTTTTCTGGGTACGGACGGGGTTTGAATTAACAATTAGTTTTAAATAAAAATAAATATATATAAGGCATGAAACAAAAATGTATATTTGTATAAAATTATAAGAAATAAATAATGTTGATAAGCAAAACATACACGAGTTTAAATTTTATATTATCTAATTTTCGAAACCGAGCCCATAAATGTCGACTTGGCAGTAGAATAATATTTTATGAAGTCATCATTTGGATGGGACGCGAAGAGTTAACCGATTTTCCTTTATTATTGAGAATTTTAATGGAGGAAATTCAGATTAAGATTTTAATTCTGGAGATTATTCCCTAAATGAATCCGATTTAAAATTTTAAAATAGAGTGTATGCCCCCCGGAAAATAATCAATGTTCCGATGGAGGTCTACTATAATTCACACAAATAATTTTCTATCTTAAATCCCTGAATTTAGTTTTTAATTTAGCTCATCTGCAATCCAGAAAAATTTGGTTCAATGAAATTACGCCGAATTTTCTTAATTGAAAACTTCAATTAAAAATTGATCTCACAATTAAAAAAGGGTACCGAGAAATAATCAATTTTTCTTCGAGTTTTACTAATTTCAACATTATTTCTGTAAAATAATCCGATTATTCGAAATTTTTCTCGTCAATTGCGTCAAAATATCATGAAAATTGTGAATTTATTTCCCGAAATTTGAAAAATCTCGGTATATTTTTTTTTAAAGCTCTGTACAACTTATAAGCTCCAAGAGAGCTGCAATTTTCAGAGAAAAATTTGTAAAGCACACCGAAAGCTTTTAATTAAAGTTTAATTTTATATTTTGAAATCAATTTTTATCCGATTAATTGACATTTCAATTAAATTTGGGATTTTCCTAAAAAAGCTCTGACAAAGCTTAAACACTCAAAGAGAGCTTTAAGTTTAGAATAAAATTTTATTCGTATTGAAACTTATTTTTCATCTAAATAATTTAACTGCAACGAAGCCCAAAATATTCCGGAAAAAGCTCTGTCAAAACTTATAAGCTCCAAGAAAGCTTCGTGTTTTTGATAAAATTTTATACTATTTGTAATCTATTGTTCAATCAATGAATTTATTTGGTGCAACATTTAATATTTTCGGATAAAAATCTGTAAAGCTCACTGAAAGCTTTTAATTAAAATTTAATTTGATATATTTTGAAATCCATTTTTTTATCCTAAAATTGATTTATCAATTAAATCTGACATTTTCCTAAAAAAGCTCTGCAAAAGCTTTTAAACTCAAAGAAAGCTTTCATTTCATGATTCAGTTTTATTCGTATTGAAATCAAAATAATTTATTCTTTCCGACTTTCTACTAGAAAATTCCTGCTTATCCTCGACTATACTCTCTTTTCCGACGGTTTTCTCCATATTCACGAACTGTTCTGATTTTTTATCCGACTTTTGGCCTCTTTAAGACCAATTTTGTCTTAATTTCATCACAAGAGATCGAGAAAAATTAAGTCTAGATGAGTTAGTACAAAAAGTCACTTACGGCACTTACGGCACTTACGGCTAAATTTATAAATTAAATCTAGATTGGGAAGGTAAATGAACCGTATAGGAATCGAATTGTGGATCCTTCAGGTATATCTATGCTAAATTTCAGGAATCGAACTTCAGAACTAACGAAGTACGAATGCTTAACCTTTTAAACAGCCCTGGAAATCATATTATTCCCTAGTCAAGGATCATATCGTTTGAAGCTCAAGCTTTAAGCTATCAGTTTGAGAAGAAAAATCTTAAAATTTCCTTCGCCCTTCCTCTCTGAAAAAAAAATCATTTCTCCAAACCTCGCAATGAATTTGGACATTTTCCCCCAGAAAGGAATTGTTATATCTTCGGACCCGTTAGATGGAATTCAGTTGTTTTGATTGGAAATGAAAGAAGGAAACCTTCAATTTCATTCCTAACCATTTTCAGATGGACATCCTTTGGAAGAAATTGGTTTTGTAGAAGGATCTCTGTTAGGACGTCAATTTTTTAGAAATGTATCAACTTCAAGGTTTGATAACTTAAGAAGTAATTAAGATAGGAGAATTTAAATTATAGATTCGGAATGGCCTATCCTTAATCTTTAAAGAATCGAATCGTTTAAGACACTTCGAAGTTCAAAGATAATTAAAATTAGCGGTACGAAACGTTACGTCACGGTTGAGGAGAAATGTCTGGCATTCCCATACCAGATTTTTGTGATACAGATAATTTATTCAATGAGAAAGCCTACGAGCTAGGCAGATCTGCAGCTTAGCAAGCCGTTTGCAGTTTCTTTAAATTATATAATTAAACATCAAAAGTATAGTTCGAATTAACTTTTGCCGGGGACGAAGCTTTTCTAGCCCATCACTAAGTGGCGGATACGAATTTGCTCCTCTTGGGCAGAGCTATCGATCCGTTCCTCGCCCCATCCCCCTTTGGATATTTTGTTTTTTTTTTTAAATAAATTTCAAAAATTCAAACTTTAGGTTTAGTTTTGGGGGGCAGGAGGCGTTCCAGAAAAAAAACCATCCAACTGAGGCGTTTAGTTTATCTATCTGGGAATCTGACGGTAGGTTATTCGTCTCTCTAACGGCCCTAATTAACGGTATTTGACCCAATTACAAAGTTTACTTTTCAAAATTGATAATTTTCCGGTCTATTTCATTGTTAATCGCGAGATCAATTTTCCAATAAAAATTTTATTAACAAAACTTCCTCTAATTTGGCTGGACCAATTTTTCTAGGATAGCCGATGAGCTAAATTAAAATGTAATTTCAGGGTTTTGAGGAAAAAAAATCATTTGAGTCAGTTATGAGCTTCTCTTTGAGAAATTTATTATTTTCAGGTAATCGCTTTGTATAGGTCGTGAAACCAATTTTCAAATTAAAATTTTATTAAGAAAATTTCATCCAATTTGGTTCAACCGATTTTTCCTAGACAGCTGATAAGCTAAATTAAAAAGTAATTTCAGGGATTTGCGACAAAAAATTATTTGAGCCAATTACGAGCTTGTTTTTGGAAAATTGATAATTTTCGCATGCACGCTGAAAGTTGCTTTGACAGTTAGGTAGAAATACAAAAATTAAATATTTCGGATAAGTTGAAATTTATAAAAGAAAAATCAAAAATTCCTGAAGGCTCACATTGAGAAAGTTGAATATCGGACATCGTGACATTTGATCCGGGCTTCCCGAAATTTTTTTTCGGATCCAAAAAAAAATGTAATGATGCAGAAAGTTTATAAATTAGTTGCGGAAAGCTACAAAAATATCAAAACTGAACTTTTCGTACAAAAGCTCGGTAAAAACTTAAAAGCTCCCAGAAAGCTTTATTTCTCAAACCTGATTTTTCACGTTTTAAAATCTATTTTCTATCCAGATAACGATCCCTTAACGAAACTTCAAATTTTCTAATAAAAATGCTTCAAAAATTTCAAAAGCTCAATGAAAGCCTAAAATTAAAAAGTCATTTTAAATAATTTGGAATCGAACTTTTATCCGATTCATTAAAATGAAATGAAATATGGAATTTTCGCAGAAAGCTTATCCAAACTATTAAAAGCTCACCGAAAGCTCTAAATCTCGATTTTAATTTCTTACGTTTAAAAGTCTATTCTCTATCCAGAAAACGACCCTTTAACAAAATTGCAACTTTTTCCAAAATTAAGCTTTAAAAATCCCGGAAGCTCATTGAAAGCTTAAAATTGAAATGTCATTTTATATAATTTAAAACCTAATTTTTATTCGATTCATTAACTTTAGGTAAAATATGAAATATTCCCTGAAAGTTTTCGAAATTTTAAAGTTTCCATGAAATTATAGACATTTTTTGAAAAGCGGCAATTTAACTGATTTTCCCCTCTTCAAAAACACCCACCAAAATTCGGGGGTTTGTTGTATCAAAATTATGAGAAATTAATTTGTTCATTATTCATTTCTGGACAATTTTGCGTATTTAGATTTTCCATGATCCGAAGAAAATTATTGGGAAATTCCGGTTTTCTTCCGAACGGTTTGGTATCAAATAAAAATTACAAGGATAATGATGGCGACCATGAAAAGAGAGAATAGTTGCAAGAAAAATGTAAATTTGAACGAAATAATAAATAACAATAATTCGTAGTTAATTATTTATTTTATTTTTATTCTTAATACTTAAATCTAATTTAATTTTACCAATTTAAAGTAAATTCTTAATATAAAATTAAAACTAACTAAAAACTAATTATATTTTCATTAATTTTCTTATCTATTTTCATTTTAATGACTTGTTGTCACGCCCGTAATATCAGACCCTGTATACTTGGCTTCCCTAAAAAATCCCTGACACGTTAATTGGCTTTTAGACGAGAAAAGTATTAAATTAAATTAAATATTACACGATAATTTAAAATAAAAAAATTATTTTTATACCCAAATCCATAGTAATAACCCGCATTTATCATTGATCTGGTTTAAATATATTTTTAATACAGAAAAATGAATGCACATGTGGAAAAGCATCCCATATATAATTTGAATGCGATTTTACTTTTAAATTTTTTTTCCATTTTGCCCATTTTACTTTTAATGAATTTCATAACAACGAAATTTTTGTTTCGTTTTTATAATTAAAAAGCGAAATGGTTAAAAAAAAAAAACAAATAATTTATAATTGGAACAAGTTTTTCTAAATGCCACATCGTCCGCATTTCAATTTTTGCTTGCCGTTCCACATCTACCGCTTGTCATTCGATATTTTAATGTGTAATTTCTTGATTTTATTCGGGTATACTTAATAGTATGATTCGATATATGTGGGTAGTGGTTAGAAGTTAATATTTTGATTTTGATTTTCATATTATATACATGTACTTACAGTAGATAACGGTCATATCGATCGTTTCACAACCTCCCATCTTTCAGGAATGTCCCGATTTTATTGGAATTCTCCGAAATTCAGGATTTGGAGATAAAGAGATTCCCTTATAATTTCAATATTTCAAAATAATATTAGGTTTCCATGGATTCGTAAAATTCCTAATTGAATATCTCGGATAGTTTTGAACAGAAATTAATGAAAATTGGTGAAGATAGAGGACTCTTCTCATTATTTTAGTAGCTCAAAAAATTTTTAGGTTTCCATGGATTCGTAAAATTCCTAATTGAATATCTGGGAAACTGTTTAACAGAAATTAATGAAACTTGGTCAAAAGAAAGGAATCTTCTCATAATATTAAAATCTTTAAAAAAAATTATGACTTCCCATATATTCGAAAAAATTCAGATAAAAAAATTTATTATTTCCGTTAACCGACATCCGAATATTCTCAAATTGATCTTAAACGACAGATGGTAACGATAGAATTCATATTCCGTTCAGAAAAAATATACTTCTGGAACCAGATCTCGAGATATAAGCGAAACAAAATGAAAAATCAGCTCCGTTAATAATAGGAATTTCGGAACTCTGTAAACGGTGAATATCTTATAAAATATGCCTGCCCACTTTACCGAAAACCGCATTGCTCTATCTAGTCCAGGAGCTGAGATCTGGAAAAAAAGTTCCAAAAATCCGAAAAATAATTTTTTTTGGATTTGG